>PNEQ01017257.1:77746-123559 GCA_003012365.1 Medauroidea extradentata | reverse complement strand
TTCGCCTTTTTTGCAATTGTTTTTATGTTCTTTAATGCGGGTTGATAGAGCTCTGCCAGTTTCACCAATGTACATATGGCCACATTCGCAGGGTATCTGATATACACAGTTGTGTGTTTGTAGTTTTTCTGTGGCTGGTTTCACCCTGGTAACCATACTTTTAATGGTTGCTTTAGATCGGAATGCTGTTCGAAGTCCGATCTAAAGCAACCATTGTATGCAGATGGCTTGAACATCACCTGTACTGCTACACAGTGAACAGTAGGTATGGTAGTAACTGTACATAAACAATAGCAGACTAGTTATAATGTAACAAACATAATCATTATCGAGAATAAAAGAAGCAAAAGAATTTTAATAAAAAAAAGTGGGCTAATATTTGGTCAGTTGTGAACAATCTTGACTTTAATTGTTACACATGTATATATATATATATATATATATATATATATATATATATATATATATATATATAAAGTTAACACATCACTTACAGTTTCAAAGGTTTTGGAAGCCAATGAAGAAAAACTGGAGAAGCACAATCCTTGAGAAAAGTTTTTTGTCCTCTTTATAAGCAAACATTTTACTAGATTGACACATTCATTAAGCACAATCTCTCTCACCGACTGTTAGATGTTACAAGATTGCAACGACAGATATTTTCCCCATCATATGTATCTTGGGAAAAGTTTTTATTCATAAAGTTAGCAACATTTTTGTCTAGGAATGTTCTGTTCCGATAATTGCATAGCAGTTATGAAAAACCGGACATTTTTATTTAACACATTGATTTATGTACCATACCTTGTTAACACGGAGATGTAGAAAACAGCTTACACTATCTAACAAATTTTTAACTGTGAAACCCATTACCTATAGTTCCCTAATAAGTTACACAACAAAAATGAAACACGTTCACAATAATCACCCTAGCTGACTCTACTGTATTGGTGGTGCAGTAAAAAGTGAGTTGGAGCAGTTATTGGACTTTCACATATATCACATTCTGATGGATACTGAGTTCAGTTTTCCAGGGTTTTGTTCATTCACTCCAGGTGATGATTCCTCAATACAGGCCCTGGTTGATTGATCCCATTACCCTTTCCCCAATTGTACCTCTACCAAGTACATATGTTAAGGTATCCGAGGACATGTAGAACATCAAATAAATTAAACACCTACTATTTGGTTGACATACTAACTACAAAATTCTCGTAAATGTTAATTTTTATAAACAAGAATACTTGTTGATACAAATACGTTGTTTATGTAATAATTATGTAATATCACACGACAGCTCACAATATAGCATATTTGTACAACAAACAAGATTAGTTTCAAATTTCCCAAGCTAGGAACTTGAATGGAAACAGTTTCTTCATATGTAATCATGTAGTGGTAATGTTCAGTCAATTGTAGAATTTGGCAGTAAAGAACATTACTTAAATAAATGTAACTGTCATATTTTTTTTTAATTACCAACTTTCTTTTCATAGTATTTATACATTATTATATCTTCTGTACCAAAAATGCATAGAAAAGGCCTAGGATGTTTCAGCATTATAAATTGTAAAATATTAGAGAAAAAAACTGTTTAAACAAAACAGTTTCTGTAAAACCATTACAATATTTTTTATCGCTTTACGTATTTGACACACCACAAAGCAAATTAGTGCAGTGGTACAACAATTAACATTCATTCAGAAGTATCTGGGTTTGATTCCCAGTACGGTCATTGGTTTTCCTACAACATTTGACAAATGTGCTGGGATAGAACTCAGCAGATTCATGTCCCATTCCCTGTTCGATGTATCTTATACTTGACAGATACTATCGAGTTGATTTTACTTACAATGTTTTCAATACGGCCACTCTTAGTTGCTGGTGTTGTGCAATAATTTCAAATTGTTAGCGTAAAAGTGGCATAAATCGTCTATTTCAAGTAAAGTTAATTCTACTACAAGTTAGAAAGATCAATATTATAAGTTTGGCACAGGGAAAATTTCTGCCACTTGAGCGCTGGTATCGCTAATGCACCAAACTGACCAATCAAAGAGCTTTTCTGAATTTTTAATTTATTAAGTTGATAATTTAAAACGCGAAATCGGTTTCTTTTCTCTTTAAAATTAAATTAAATGGCAAATATAATTTTCAAGTTTATTTAAATTTAATTTTACTAAGGTGTCGTATTTATCTGGTCTCTTAAGCCGGCCTCACACGATGCCTAAATTCCTGTTACCTTCTGCTATACCCATGGGCATAAAAATATTTATGGCAGATTCTGAGTTGTGGGTATAGCAGAAAATGGTGCGTGGCTCCTCGCTCATATTCACATGGTACCCAGAGTGATAACAGAAATCGCATAACACCACCGCCACATTTTTTAATGGTCATTTTGTTCATTGCAACATGGATCGGCACGAAAAACTACGGAGAAAAAAATTATGTGCTACAGCAGTTTTAGCTACTCAAGCACGGATATTTTAATTTTCTATTAGCATTTCCACGTGCTCTACATACCATTTCGACGCCATGTTGAACTGTTGTAAAATAAGACTTGACCACCTATGATTGGCCAGAGAGAATTCTGGGTAATATGAACTCCCGAAAAATAGGACATGTTCTATTACGTTTTTAGGTAACGTTTCGGGTACAAAATCTGCCATGCCCAGAACCAAACCCCTTGTGGAGGTGCTGGAACTGCACTCAGACGGAAGCAGAAATGCTACCAGAAAATGGGCATAGAAACTGCTATGAAATTGGGCATCGTGTGAGGCCGGCTTTAGCGATCGAAGCCAGGATCGAAGCGAAACTAGTGGCAGAAATTTTTCCCTGTGCCAAGCTCTCCCATAAGAAAACACATTTTCTTTCTAACCTTTAGTAGAATTAACCTTGCCTGTAGTAGAATTAACCTTTTGTCAAGGATGTCCTAATATGCCACCTTATCATTACTTCCGTGGTAAACTTTAGAGGTGGTGAAAGAGCAGACGTCTTGTTGCTGTTATGTGTTCTGTGAGTTGTATTTGTTTGATAACAAGTTGCACGAGGAGTGGGTTGCACGAGTTTTACCGGCGTATTGATGGGAAGGAAGGAAGAATGAATCCTTTGCTACTACCTGAAATTGTAGAGCATATATTTTTATTTCTAGACGGGAAATCTATATTCAACTGTGGTAGTGTTTGTAGGCTGTGGAAGGACATAGTCGATAATATACCACATGTAAGTGTTTCATTCATTTTTGTTAGTTTATTTCATTTATTTATAAGGTTATGTCGTAGACCCCAAATACATAGCCACTGGGCCAGGATATACTTTTTGTCGATACGGTGTAACATTAGGCGGTATAACAAGTACTTGTAATATATATAATAATAAGTTATCCTCGCTATTGGGCTACCGCCCGGTGGAACGTGGACTCTTCCTCATCGTTAATATAATAATAATAATAACCACACGCGGTTGGGTTTTCGCCTGGTGGCAAGCTGACATGCCTCACTCCAGGGGGTGTATTCCCGTCTCCCGCGCTTTCCTTAGCTCTTTTCACTCCCTGCTGCTGACGTCACATGGAGGAGTCCAGCAACGGAGTGTTGCGAACAAGCTCGCGCGCCTAAAAATCTGTTGCACTCAGCACATCAGAAATAGAAAACTATTCAGTCTATTGACTTCAAAATTTTTACAGTGTTTATATATACTTATATATGAACAACCCTGCCAATGATACTGTAGGCTCGCCTATATCCTGTGAAATATTCTCCAACTTCTACCCGACACAAAACGAAAACCCATGTGCACAGAATTCTTGAAAAAGGGTATAAAAATGTAACAGAGAATTCTCTTTATTTTGTCCGCTGATACCTCCTATCTATCTCCAAAACAAAAAAGTTCGTCGCTTACTATATTTTGCCCTGCATTTTCTTCTCCTCGGTAGCAAACAGGGCATTGTTGAACTTTTTTTTTAAAATTAGCTAATGGACATATAGAAATTTAAGATACGGCATCATTGGCAGGACAGTTCATAGCTATTCTGTAAAAAGTTTGAAGTCAATAGATTGAAAAGTTTTTGATTTCTGGCATGTTTAGTATTAAAGTACTTTCAGAGCGCAAGCTTTTTACTTGCAGCAAATGTTTCGGCATCTTCCTAGCTACGTCACACGCGGACAGCCAATGAAAGAACAGAGGGCCGGAGTGGCCTACCTTATATACTTTATTTACCTTGGCCTTACTCTCCCTCCAGACCTCTCCTGTACAAACCGACCCTGTCAAACATCACCAGCTCCTCGCTAAGCACAGTCCACTCTCTCACTGACCTCAACATCATTGACTGCCTACCCCTCTCCATCCTCCTCCACACCCTCTGGATCTTAAGACTGTTGTTCCCTCTCCCTCCGTAATCACCCCTGATTAAATGGGAACCTAACATTCCCCATCCTCCCTCTCTCTTCACCATTCTGAACAACCTGACAAGCCTGTCCTTCAAAGTAGGCCTACTCCAACCCATTTCCTTCATCTTCACTGATGGTCTGTAATTACCTTCATCCTCTCCCTCCTGCCCTTGCCTTCTCCACCTGTCCTTCGCCCATCTAGCTGCTCTCCTCTGAACCTTCTCCAGCTCCTGCACCTCCCCTTCCATGTAGGGATCCTACTATGCCGCTGCATATTCCAGCATCGGGCGTACCATTGAAGTGTACGTCTTCTCCATCACCTCACCACTAACTTTGTTCAGGACTCTTCCCAGCATTCCCAGGGCCCTTCCCTTAGAAACCACTCTCTTCACCTGTCCCCTCCACCCAAGGTCTTCTTGCAACATCACCCCTAAGTAGGTACTTGCATTCTGCTGCCTCCCCTATCTCCTGCTCTCACCACCTGTATGTCTGCCTGCTCTGTACTCTCTTTTTAGTGAATCTCACTATCTTTGTTTTTTTGACATTAATCTTCATTTTATTTGTTTCTGTCCATTCCAGTGCCCGATTAGTGTCTGCCGGCAAGTTGTTTTTCTCACCTACTTCTGAATACAGTACACAGTCATCCGCGAACAATCTCATCCTGCCACTTACTCCCACTCCCATGTCATTTACCATTATAGTAAACAACAAAGGGCCCAGAACAACTTCCTTGTGGCACCCCTGATGTTACAGCTCCTTCTTTTGACAAGGAGTCCCTCACTCTCACTCTCTGGCTTCGTCTCTTGAGGAACTCGCCAGTCCAGTCAACCACCCACCTGTCATCTAGCAGCTTATTTACTTTCCTCATTAAAACTCCACGTGGCACCTTGTGAAATGCCTTCTCATTATCTATGAAGCAGGCATCCACCTGGTTCCCTTCATCTACAGATTGTACTAGATCCTCCAATAGCCCAGCCAGTTGCATCTCACACTTGTAGCCTCTTCTGAACCCGTGCTGATATTCCTGTATCCTGGTCTTCTCATCCTTTATATCTACCACAAATTTAACTACCAGCCTTTCCATTATCTTACCCGTGCTGGAGGTGAGACTCACCGGTCTGTAACTACCAGGCCTTGCCCTATCCTCCCCTTGCTTGTATACTGGCATCATCAGACCTTCCTTCCGTCCCGTTGGTAACTTGCTCTCTTCTATCGATCTGCCAAACAACACTTCTAAATAGTTTGCCGTCACCCTCCCACCAAACTTAAGAGCCCCATTCCCTATGCCATCAGGCCCCACTGCTTTGTTAGGATGCAAGTCTGCAATAATTCTGCTTTTTCCTTTTCAGTGGTTGCGGTCAAGCCATCATTCCCTGTAAGTATTGGAATTCCTTTCTCTCCACCTTTCATTCTCTTCAGATAACCAAAGAGCTTCTGCCATCCTTTCCTTTTTTCCCTCAACCGTGATGTTGCCCTAGTAATCTTACTTTGCCATTTTACCCTAGTTTCTATCTTCTTCCCTACCTGCTTCATCCGTACCCTAGGATGTACAATTTCCCCTCATACATCTTGCCTACACTTCCTCTTCAGCCTCTTCATTTCTCTCTCATAATATGGTGGCTCCCACCCAGCCGTTATTCTTTTCCTTGGGACAAACCTCACCAACATATCTTCTATAATGATCTTTTTAAACTCTTCCTGCAGGCACTCCACGTTCTCCCCTTTCACCCACTCATCATACCTGTTTTTAGGAATTTTTTCCACCCTTTCCTGTTTCCTCGTCCATATTGCCACATTACCCTATCTTTGGTTTGATCGGCTGTAGATTTTCTTAGCTTTATTTCAATCACAGGTACGTATATCATGATCACTGATTCCTTCTACTACCATTGAGTCAACTATATATGATGTCCCCAGGCCTGACCAACACTACATCCAGCACTGACCCCACACCATCTGCAGTCCATCTAGTTGGTGCTCCTACTGTCTGCACTAGCTCTCTGTTAACTAGCTGTGATGCTAGTGTCTGCATAATGCCACCCATGTCTTCAATCCCCTCCACCCACTGCACCCCAGGCATGTAGAGGTCACCTGCTACCACCACCCACTGTCTATCCCTCAGCCTATCGACCCTTTCCTTCACTGCCTCAACTGCCTGCCATCCCTGCTCCGGTGGCCTGTACACTGCCAACAATCTGAAGCTCTTACATACCCCCCTTACATCTAGTTCCATCACTTCAGCATCGTCGCTCACCCATGCTGTAGAACCCTTCAAACCCTCCCTCAGGCATACCATTATACCCCCTCCTTTTTCTCCCATCCCTGTCTCTTCTGAATACAGAGAACTTATCCTGACTCAGTTCACTGTCCAACACTTCCTCACCCAGCCGTGTCAAAACTCCTATCATGACATCTGCCCTGTATCCCTCAACCACACTCCAGAATGAATCCTGCTTGTTGTAAATACTTCTGCAATTTATTACTATTATTTTGATGGTGTCCCCCATGATTCCCCCCTCCCCCCTTACCTTTCCCCTGTAATCCTAACCTTTCTTACAGACTCCCCTATCTTATCTACTCCTGACTCCCTGAAGTTCTCCTCCTCTCTCTGGTTGCTATTCCCTGCCCCTTAGCTCCCTCCTACTACACTCTGGACAGCCAGCAGTTTCCCTACCCAACAGATCACCCAGAATTATCCTCCTCAGTGAGATGGACCTGATCTCTGCCTAGATTTCCGAATTCCTAACCACTTCCTACTGTCTACAAAGATAGCTTCTCTTTTCCTACGTACTCTCTCGTATATTCCACTGGCTACCATTACATTACCTGCCTTCCAGTCCCTTCCTAAACCTTTCAGCCCTTCTCAGAGTCACCAACTGATTTTGCAGGACTGTCTACCCCTCTCAGTTCTCCTCCACACCCTCTGAATATTCTCACTGTTGCTACCTTAACCCTAAAAGTTCCCGTAGTTAATTTGCAGGCCAATTTTCCCCATCCTCCCTCCCCATTCATCACCCTACACAACCTGACGAGCCTTTCCACCCTCCTTTGCCCAAGACACCAGCCTATCAATATCTGATTGCAAGTTGTTTTGTCTGCCTACCTCTGTGTACAGCACACAGCCATCCACAAACAATCTTATTTTTCCTGTAATCCTGAGTCCCATGTCATTCACCATTATAGTGGACATCAGAAGACCCAGGCACTTCTCCGCGGCACTCCTGATGTCACCTCTCCCACCTCTGACATTGCTTCCCCTACTTTCACTCTCTGCCTGTGCCCCCTGAGGATGTCCCTAATCCATTTCACCAAAGACTTGTCATATAGCAGCTGGTGTAGCTTGTGCATCAACTTCCCATGAGACACCTTGTCAAATGTATTTTCAAAGTCTATGAAGCAGGCATCTACCTGCTTCCCCTCATCGACTGCCTGCACTATATCCTCCAACAAACCTGCCAGCTGAGTCTCACGTGAGTATCCCTTTCTAAAGCCATGTTGGTACTCCTGAAGCCAATTCTTCTCGTTCATAATGTTCACCATGTATTGCACTACCAATGTCTCCATTACCTTCCCTGTACTCGATGTGAGACGCACAAGCCTGTAACCTCCCCTTGCTTGTGTATAGGAGCAACTGATGCCTCTTTCCATTCCTGCGGCAACTTTCCCTGCTCTAATGATCTCCCAAACAACTCTACCAGATATCTAGCCAGCTCTAGCCCACCAAACTTAAGTGCTCTAGTCCTAGTGCCATCTGGTCCAGCTGCCTTATTGTTCTTCAACTCCTTTAATACTGTTTTTATTTTCCGCTCACAGATTTTAAACTTACGCAACCCAGCGACACAGTTAGTTTCCTTGTTCCACTCCTCCTTTACTTCGAACAAGACTCACAAGACATACTTTGTCTAGCAAACCAGGCCAACAAACTACAGAATACACGGAAATAATATGAATATAGGTGTTACAGGTACAAGTTAATACAACAATAATATGCTACATTATGTCGTAAGTACACGAGGGATACTCAAAAATAATACATAAAGTTAATGAGTTGTTGCAGGTGTAAAAATAAATAGATATACATTACAAACTTAATTTGCATTAAGATATTCTTCAATTGAGTGAAAGGGCATGCTTTGAGGAAGCTTTTAGGCCTATGCCTCTTTTTGAAGAGTTTTGTGTTAGACAAAGGGTTTTGAAATTGTCTGGCAACTTGTTAAACTTTTAACACATGAATAAAGCCAGAGATGGTCAGCTGGTTTGTAGCCTACAGATATCCTGATTTTCTTGTTTTATGTAAGTGTAGGTCTACTTCACAGAGTTGGTTGCAATTGCCATCTGATTGGTTGGGATGAATAAGAGATCTGAATAATTGTATTGTGAAGTGATTTTAAGAGTTCGTTACCATTTGCGACAATATTTCCGCATACTGTTATTCTCACAGCCTTTTTTTAAAGGTGTTTGGATCTTAGTGTTGTTTGCAGCTATTGCCCCCTACACGATGCCATATGACATAATTGAGTGGATGTTGGCTTAGGTAGCCTACCTCGGTAGATACCACCGTTGATAACTGAGGGATCATATAACAGGCTAAACTTAATTTGTTAATGTTGCAATCAACCTGAGACTTCCAGTTCTGAGTCGTCTTAACAGAGACCTAAGAATTTGGTGTGTTTACTATTTTACATTTTTTGACTCTTATTCACGTAACTTACAGGCCTATTTCTGGTATGGATTATTTAAGACCTTAGTTTTGGCTATGTTAAGTATATGTTTATTAGCAGCAAACCGTTATATTAGTTTTGTGAGGGTTATGTAATATATATCAGTTGGTTCATTTTAATTAATCAGGACTTTCTATGAGTAAACTATTGTCATCAGTAACAAGGATTACGTAAGCATCACAATCCATTATTAAATGCATGCCATTTATAAAATGTAGTGGTTTCAGAATAGAGCCTTTTGGAAACTCCGTTGAGTATTTTCTTCATTGGAGTGAAGTTAGCTTTAACGACCCACACATCACACAAATGTCCAGTGCAAAAACGAACTAAGTTGGAAAGCAGTAACGACAGGTGGCTGTATCGGGTGGTATATTTAGGCAACTTTATCAAGCTCTATCTTAAGAGTGTGTGGTACATAATTCAGTACTAAAAGTATCAGTTCAGAATTGTAAGTTTCTCGAAGCCAATTTGCAAAAATTAAAAAAAAAAAAAAATAGCTATCCTAAACAATATTTTTTGCTATCTTTCTGAGCAAAAATGGTTCTCGATTAACAAATATCTGAAGAGCAATCTCTGGCGACGAAATCACGTACATTTAATTGCGGCACAACAGATTACGCTTAACAAATCCATCATTCAGGGTAAATGTTTGCTCGTAAAGTTGGCAAATATAATTATCAAAGATTGCTGTTTTGTAGTTTTTCTATATTGACTTTCAAAAAGTGTAGATTTCAAATGAAGAATTCAGCACTTGTTTATCTGCTATGCCCTCTTAAAAGGCTCTATTATAAAAAGTGGGTGTCAAAAATATCTCCTAGAGAGGCCAGCATTTACTCCTTAATTTCTCGATGTTGCTAGAATGTTTATGTATCTCACTATGTGCATGGTATACACTTGAGTAGACTAAACATTCTAAGAAAGATCTGAGAGCTGGATAAAGCCACTTAAACCCATTAGAGACGCCCAAAGATAGAGCTGAACAGAGCCGTTCATCGTTACACTGCTTTCCAACTTAGTTGGTTTTTGCACTGGACATTTGTGTGTTGTGGGGGACGTTAGAGCTGAGAGTAGTGTGCCCAGTTCAGGCACCACACAGACAGGGCAGGCTATGACACCCCGTCAACAGGTCCAACCCAACCAGGGGTTCACAAACAACTCCTGACCAACAATAAAAACACCAAGACAACACGGTAAGTGCCATACCATGAAGGAAACGACTAAATCAATTCTCACAAATGTGGTGCGAGTATTATAAACAAACATTACAGTTTTGCGTGCAGGTACAGTTACATCAAAGTTATAAGTTACTTGACAAAAATAAACAATTGTAGTTACCGGGGAACAGTCAAAATCATTCTGGAAGTTACTAATTACGTACCAAAAATTAATAGCTCCACCGCTCATGCCACATCGACACTCCGTGGGCCGCGTCCTACCAGAAAAACGAAAGAAAACCGAGGAAGGCTAACGGGGGGGGGGGGGGAGGAGAGGTGAACACGCTACTTACCGTACTGGAAGTTAACCTCCAGAATGGCGACCCAACAAAAAACAACTAACGGAAAACTCACCAAAGTTATGTACGTGCCGACCGAGCGTCGCGGTGACAGCGGAGGAGGCAACCTTCCCAAGGTGGCTGCAGGACTCAGACTCGCCTGGAGGTGGATGACCGGAAGCCAGGTGAAGGTAGGGGAAGAGTGAGGTTATGAGGCACGAAAGGAGGGGCGGTGACAATCAGGTATGAAGATGCCCGAACTGGGCCGAAGGGGAGCGGGCACGCACTTCAAATGGGGCACATAGGCTGACGTCACAGAAGTCCAATCATGGCCGCTATCAATTAGCAGAGATATACTACGCATTACTTTGTATCGCTGACAATCTCCACAGTCTTTGTAAAAATACACACAAATGTCGAGCCATGGTGTAAGTCGGGAAAAGTGTGCTGTCCCAGCACAACAGAGCTAACTTCACTCTAATCTGTATTCCAGTTAGAATGTACATATATTATTTACAGATAGGTTGTCGTTTAGGCCACTTTCTGTTTGCGATCTAATATATAAGATTAAATCCAACTGTAGGTACTTCAAGTTTGCTTAGTAAAGTTTTGTGATTTATGAAGTCAAAAACTTTTGACACTTCACAGAATATACCCATTATATGATTTTTTTATTTAATGTATTTAAATTTAAGATGTTACATTAGAAATTGCTTGTGTGGTGTTTTAATCAATTTGTGCAGATTTTGTGCACAAACGCTGAACGCATCTTTAGTTTAATTTAATGTGTATAATTTTTTATGCTTATAGTTGTAATAATCTGAAACTGTCTCAGAATTGTATGTATTTTTCGCCATCCGACATTTTCTCGACAATGTTCAGGTGGGAATTTTTTTTTTTTGTGAATATGTTTTTCATTCTGGATGGCAATTATTCATGCTAGAAAATTGGAAATAGTTGTATGGAAGCATTGCTGGGATGGATTGTATTTTCATCTATGGGTTTTAAAGGGAAGTGACAGAATCTGTTGGAACGTGTCTGATGCTATTAAGCCCAGTCTACTGACGTGTTGGTGGCGAGGCCAAAGGGAAAAGTAGGTGCCTCGGTGCCATTACCAGGGCACTAAGCGAGTGTCGGGCTCTCCAGCCCAACTTTCCGTGGGCTGCCGACTGCTGCTGGGGCGTGGGTCTACCGCCCGTGTGGCTGCGTCCCTTTGAGTCCTCCATGTCCTTGGTTGAGGTGGTGTTGAACTCACGAGGTGCTGGTTTTAACAGGAAAAGCCCAGACGTAGCAACGCTCAAAATAATACAAAACGTACGTCTGGACTTCGTTTATTGTTCCCGATAACGTAAGACAACATGGACTCGCGTACATGAAGCGGATCCCCCTCTCGACGCCTGGGGGTGGCGAATACAGTGAACTGCGAGATCGCGCGACTTTACACTAAAGTGAACATAAATCCTCGGGCGAACTTTGAGTCTACGATGTTGGGGCGGCAGTACTCTTGGGTACATCACTTGGTTGGACTACGTAAAGTTCCGTACTAATCAGATTGAATGAAGTTACTATTGTCCTTACACGATGGCTGCAGTACGAACGCGAAGGCCCAGGAGCCGTGGCGTCGTGTGGCCGTCCTTCCTCACGCCCGGAACAAGACTGACTTCAACATGACGTCCTCTCTCGCACAAGGCGAGAAAGGGCACGAAAAAATACCGCTCTCCGCTTCCACGCATTTGAGTTAAATAGCAAATACTCAAAACACTATAAAGTTGACACAATAACTACTGATACTATAACATTGTCTTAAAAAAAACACTGATTGATTTACATAAATGGCTGATTTCTGTAGGGAAGTTTACTTAAATGGCCTTCCGCCCCGGTTGTCTTGTTAACCTGTCTCTCAAAGTTCAGGCTGGCTTTAATTCACATAACACTTTATTAGTTGCACTACAAGAGATTATATATTGGGTTATTTTGAATTTACACACAAACACTTGGCGCGCTCAGCGCCGGTTATCACTTCATGCAGTTGTCACCTTGAGTCACGGTGGCGACTCGGGCGAACCTTTCCTTGATACTTTCTGATGATTTCCTAACTTCGTTATTTCCCGTGTCTCGCGACAAAGTTGGTGTTATTAGGGCCGTTGAACCTTCCGAAATGTGGCTGCACTCATCTCATATTCTCCCAACGTCACACAGTCTGTTTCCGTACCTTGGTGTCTCGGCAATTGAACACGTTGTGTACAGCAACTGCTCAATGCCCACGGAAACGACCACTGCCCGGGCTCCTCGATGGGTGCTACAGGTGTGTGTGTTGCCTGAGCATGGTTTTGTGGTGGTTACTTTTACTTCCTTTCGTTCTGTTACTACCCACATGGCGATGTTAAGGTAGCCCTCTAGTTGTCGCCGTCGGTCGGTTTGCTGAGTTGGGCGTGTTAACACCATTACTGTGGCACCGCTGCGATGCGCCAACGGTCGCTGATAGATGTGTGTGTGTCAGCGCACGTCACTATGACGTGGAAGCTGAAGATCATGGAAGCGGTTGATAGTAAATACAAAGCAACTCCTGTTTTACTCACTCTAAGATACACACACGCACATAATAAATCGTAGCATGTTGTATTGTAGGCTGTTTGGATATTTATCAGAACCATGAAAGCTATGCTGCATTAATGTCCTACAATGTTCACAACTTTGTTAAAATATAGTTGTTTACCTTAGAACTACCTATTTTTGCAAATTGTCTGTTATCCACATTTTTAAGGTTATATAAATAGCCACAAACTACACCACTGAAATGTATCACCGTATGTCTGCAAAGAAAATCAGTAATGTTGTGAACAAATACTCAATTTTTATTGGCCACACAAATTCACGAACACAGAAGGGTTGAGAGTTGACTGGTTTTGTAACTGAACGGTTAATGTAAATCTGTACACATCTGCATCCACATAAGTGTCATTGTAGATATGATTCAAAAGGTCTTAATATTTGCATTTTTGTGATCCATATCTGTGTTATTGTAGACTAGGTCTTAAGTATAGTTGGCTGTGGCCTTCCCAGTTCTGACTTCTCAGGGATTCACTCTGGTATAAATAGTTACTTAAAATCTAATGGAATTGGCATTATTAAGAGCCTCCTCTTGTTTAGTATTAATAATATTTCTCTTATAGTTGAACAACCACCTGGTGGCACAAGTACTAACTGCTTCCTCAATTACGTACCAAACCTACCCTAAACTTTCCAGTCCCTTTCTACGTCACCAAACTCCTCCGAAAGAAAGTTCCATTGCTTCACAAACCTGCTAAGCATAGACTGTCTATTCTGCTGTGTTCTACTCCTCATTCTCTAAATATTTTCACTGTTAGGCTATTCCCTCCTCATATATACAATGTCCTAGTAACAGGCAGCATGACTTACCCCAGTCTCAATCTCCATTCACTACCTTGTACATCCTGGCCAACATTTCCACTCTTCTCCTTTCCTACAATGTTCCACCCCAGGTCCTTCAACAGCCCTGTGTCTTGTGATAAGCATTTTCTGTCTCCTGTGGAAGAGTTCCCAAACTATTTTTACTCTACTAACAAATCGTCCACCCAATGATGCACGTTATCGAAAACTTTCTCTAAGCCAACGAAGTTGGTAGATCCTGTAAAATCATAGCCAGCTGTATATCACATGAATAACATCTCCTAAATCATGTTGATAATGTCCACCACTTTCTCTTTCCAATCTTCGTACTTGCTCTTCTGTAATAAAGTGTTGTATATAACCTTTAGATGTTGAACCAAGTGAATTGTAGGAACTACTTGATGGCAGGGGTAAGGAATGGATGAGGCAGATGGGTAGAGAGCTAATAATATAGATAGATTATAGGCGATTCGGAATAAAGTGAGCAGTCACGAAAGCCCTGCTAAATGTCTATTTTCAAGAAATCTGTATCTTTCCACACAAGACTGCTAACAATGGGAAATGTCTAACCTCTCTGGACACATCACTTGATGTTTGCGTGTGTAAGATAAGTTGTGCTGTGAGTAGTTAATTATATAGTTTGATAAAATAAGTTCGTTAGTAATACAAAATACAAGCGTTTAAATTTTTTGTCTATTTTATTTCAGTATTGTTGTATTACGGAAACTACAGGGAACTATATTCGGCAAGTCGCTGCAACCTTGTGTGCAGTAAGGGAACTATGTTTAATGTGAAATTCCATGCAGAAACGACTAGTGATATTTTTCAAAGGGTAAATTTTTAGTGCTCACTTTATCCTGAATGATCTTTAGGCACAGAAGAAGTAATTACCTAGAAAATATGATGGCCGAGGGTAGAAGAAATAAATGAGGGGGACTGATTATGCTAAGGAGGTAAAGGGAGGGGACAGAGCAATGCCAGTGTTGAAAGGTGCAGACAGACAAGCTGCAAGAACTGATAAGGAAATGGCAGAACTGCTGCTGGCCCAGTACTTGTCAGTATTTGAGGAGCAGGACGATTGGAGTTACGAAGCTGGAGGAGCCACTTAGGAAAGGGGGTTTCGCAGATAACACGAGGGTCAAAGTGTAAGAAGGCAGTTGGGCCATATGGCACTCAAGTTTCATGAGGGAGAGTTGCTCATATATCTAGAACTTTCCGTATCTCTGGAACTGGCCTGCGTAGCGTAGTATGTTAAGCGCTAGTCTGCAGTGTGAAGTGACATGGGTCAGGCATGGTCGTTGTGCTGTCCCTTCACCTCACTTCATCCTCATTGACTATTAAAGACTTGTTCCCGAGTTTTTTTCATACTGGTGTCAATAACTCAAATATTTTTTTAACCAAAAGCTTTGAAAACATTTGAGTAAATGTGCTGTCACACGATGCACAATACTGTGGATGGGTTTTTCAAAATATGCACCATTTGTCACCAAAAAAATATTTTGCTTAATTTTTGCTTATTTTCACGACAAAAAACGTGGTACTTTGGGTGATGAAATCTAAAAAACCGTTCAGTACATTTCTACAAAAAAATTCAGCTACTAATTATAACATACTTGTGTCAAAACTGTGGAGCAAAATTTTGATATGAGTATTAGGTAGCAATAAAAAAAATATTTTCGAAATCACTGCAAAACTCGGTAACAAGGCCTTAAGACAGCACATCTCAATATTGGAAGGAAGCAGTGTAGGTCCCAGTTCACAAGCAAGGTAGGAGAGAGCGAGGCCTGGCAGCTACAGGCCAGTGAGACTTACATATAATACCGGGAAACAATAAGAGAGACTTGGTGTGTAGTGCAGGTTAAGAGTGAGAGGAACTGGTTGGAGGATTATCAACATGGGTTTAGGAAGGATTATTGATGCGAGACACAGCCAGCTGCTCAGTTGAAGCAGGTGGATGCCTTCTTCATTGACTTCGAGAAAGAATTCAATAATATAACACATGAAATGTTAGTGAGGAAAGGTGATGAATGGCTGGTAGATCTAACTTAAACAAGTCTGTAATTAGATTAATGGACATTTAAAAGTACCCACCCTCTGACATCACAGCCTGTTGTGGGAAACAAGATTTGATGCCATAAAGATTTGTGTTTAAAATTGTTTCTGTTTCTAGTTATAAGGAACATTTTTGCCTGCTTCATTTTTTTGGATTCAACTAAAGTGGCATATCTGTGTGATCATTTTTGTAACAAGCCAAGCCATAAAAACTTTCCATCATAACAGTTGGCAACATTTTTTTTTTAGATATATGCAGTATTAGGTACAATAATGCACTAAAATTTGCCTTTTTAGTACTTTTTGTAATTGCCTGAAATTAATTGCCTAATAAATGTATAAAGCCAGTCATGATCTAATTTTAAAGATAAAAAGACTAGGCTTTCAAGCGTATATTTCTTATACAAAATCATAGTGATTTGTGGGTTGCATAACCTCTACAATTATGCGAAAAGGTAGAGTTTTTCTGATAATCTCAATTAATTTTCACATTATGAAGGAGAACATAACCAAGGTTGATATTTTTCTAGTATAAGTAGTAATTGTTGGGAAAATATGAAACTTTTTTGTTTAGTCCATCATAAAAAAATTTCCTGACTTATAAAAATTTACTTTTGTTGTAGTCAAATATTTTTATGTAGGACTGATGATAGAAATCTGGAAAAAAATGTGAGTTATGCTCCTTTCAGTATAGATTGGAGTAGTAAATAGATTGAGTTGTTTTTTGTTTTGAGTCATTTTTTGAGAAGACATTTTTAAAATATTAGAAATAGGTATTAATATGACTCATTAGTAATGTAGGCCTAAATACTATCAATTTCAGACTTGAGAGTATAATTGCATCTCCAGAGAAGATAAACAAGTAATTGTTTGGAACAGAAACTTGACGGACAAGCCATGTAAAAAACTAGTCTCAACTTGCCACCCCACGTCTGTTCTACACTGCAAGTTGAGACTTGTTTTTGGCATGGCATGTCTGCCAGGTTTATAGCAGTCACTCAGTCTTCAGCATGCAGTGTTGAATGTTGTGCTCCGGGGTGTTATTCTTCATCCAACAGTGTTTGTCATTTTTTAGTTAATTCTTTCAAAAAGAGTATTAGGTGTAGGGCTACTAGTATTTGTGCAAATGTTTTATTTGTGACTTGAATTTAAAAAGTGTAGGAAATTGAGTATTCAGTAAGAGTTATTGTAAAAGAACACTGTAATAAACAATCATACGCAAGACAATCTAAATTGAATGAATTTAAAAGTGATGAACGAAATTTGGTAAAATTAAGAATTGAATCTCAAGACCCATAAACTGTGTGTACATATCACGAGAAAAAAATTCTGGAAACAGTTTTTACGTAATTATTTTGAAGTGTGTTCAGACCAGTTTAACGTACGCAGTAAACCTACAAAGAAGTCACTTCGGCAGATTACACTAGGTATGCAGGCAAACGATCTATCGCTTGTCCCTGGTAAGTGTTTGTGTACTAATTGCTTCTGCAAAATTGAACATTTTAATGACAATAGCCCCACTTGTGATGTAGGTGAAGAAATGTTTGAACCTCAGTGTGTGGCAGTGGAATCAGTAAATGAAGTCTGGTCTGCTCTTGGTATTCCCCCACTTATAATTAAAAAACTTAGCTGTGAAAAACTACCAGTTGCGTTAAAATATAATGTAAAAAAAATTATTGACTGCAGTTTCAAGAAAACTCTCTGGACTGTTCAATGTGATGTAGCTGAGGATCAAGGAAACATTTCTGATACCACTGACCTGACTTTATAATACGAGCATGTAGGCCTAATTGAAAAGCTCAATGTAAATAATAAAATTAACAAAAACAACTGAAGAGAAAATTCTAAGTCTAGCGCCCAAATCATGAAGCTGTCAAAAAGTCAAGAATAATTCCATGTTAGTCAATATGTAGCAAGAAACTGTAGAAGTTAGCAGAGAAAATATGGCATTTTGGCCAAGATTGAAAATAGAATACCTAAAAATATGTTGACTGAGGTATGTAAAATAATTGTGAAATATTTTTGTAAGGATGATGAAAGCAGCAGAGTCATGCCAGGTTTGAAAGACTATTAGTAAAAGTAGATGACGTAAATTAAAAAGTTGCAAAACTATTAGTAGTGTGTAGTTAAAAGAAATTATGTTATAAGTTTAAAGAAACTTGCCCACAACAAAAGCTTGGTTTCTCAGAGTTTTCTGAACTAAGGCCTAAATGGTGTATGTCAGCTGGCTCAAGTGGCACACATTCTGTATGTGTTTGTGTTGCATATCAGAATGTGAAGTTATGCTATCTAACAAAACAGACAACTTACCTACAAAGACATTCCTGAAATTGCTGTCTGTGACAAGTTGCAAAAATGTATGAGTAATTCATGTCTCTCGTGTCCTGGGTTAGAACCCATTAAAGATGCTCTGGATTTTGAAGACTTTGAAGCAGATGCTGAAGTTACCTTCAAACAGTGGTTATCACCGACAGATGCGAGTTGGTTACTATTGTGAAGTCATTTTCAGACAAAAGTTGAAAGTGCACTATTTGTTTTCAAAACAGCAGTCAAGGTTTTTGAAAGAGAAGAAACAAAATTTTCAAAGTGACACTTGCATAATAATTGCAAATTTTTTTTGAGAACTTCTCATTTGTTATACAAGATGAGGTCTGGTCTTATCGCTGATCAGATTCCTAAGCAACTGCACATACTTTCGTGGTGTATTAAGAATTAATGACTCTGTGATCTGCAGAAGTTTCTGTTTCACCAGTGATTGTAATACTCTAACACAGTTACATTTTATTCTTCTCAGAAAGTCTTACTTACACAGTTACACACATAAAACTTTATTATTCAGGCTTACGAAAGTTCTACAAATCAGATAAATTGCCAAGTTCACGGTTTGAAAAAGCGATGAAGGTACCAAAGTAATCGTGCATTTTTACCTCTCGATTGTAAAAACTTAAAAATCAGCCGAACATCATACTCAAGTGAACATGTAACAGTTCAAATCGCAAAGAATGACACTCAGTTTCCCCGTGATGTGTATCCTAAGACAAGTGACTATATTTGTTGTGCGTATGACTCCTTGTGGTGGTAAGTGAAGGTTGAAGATGTGTATCACTATTCACAGACTCTTACCCCGCTGGGCCCAGAACATCCTTCAAACCCAAACCACTAGATAAATGTTTGGTGAAGTATACAAATGTCCTCCGTATGTAAAGTCCCACGGAGTTGTTAATGCACATTGGTGTAACTCACATCATCATGGATGAAATGAATTATCATTCATAAAACTATGTGATGGTTAAATTGTGAACATTACCTACTTCTTATAAGGTGATTCTAACAGATGTTACTTGTTGCATTCGTGTACTTAGCAGTTGTAGTATCGTGTGTACTAAACATTGCCTCACAAATATTGATCTATAGGTATGTGGTTAAGAACTCACCCAATCTCATACAAGATCTTAGTTCTAATGTACGCATGTCCAGTTTGTAGAATATTATTGCAAGATGTGACTATCTTGCTAGCAGTGTAAGAAGATAGAGTGGCGGTAGAACTAAGGATTCTTGACGTCCACTGTGTGACTCGTGTTACCCTTTGCAAAACGCTGCAGCAGCCACCTGCACGCCGGTCTAGAGTTTTGTAAAGACTCAAATAACAGCAGGTATCACATTGTAGAGTTTTCCTGCAAGTACTCTCTTCTGCTGGATGGTGCTTGACCCTGATGCGACATGCTTTTAGGAGCTTTGAGATAAAGGCTTGCCGCAAGACAGCTGGACTTTTGATTAAGAGTGTGAAAGAGAGCTGTGCCGAAGAAAAAGAGTTTTTGCCGGCAGGCGCCTGGTGTGAGTTGTCGCGATAATGACAGGCTGTTAGAAGTATTGAAAAGCGTTCAGTGAGATTGTTTGCCGCAAGAAGTAGTGCGATGAGGGAGTTCCGGGTCTTCAAGAGGACCATCGGTGTGTTCCTTGTTAGTACATAAGCTCCACTATTTGTGAGGTCAGAGAGACATTTTATGTACAGAGAACTTGTATAGTGGACTGAGAGTTTATTATTTCAATTTGATAACCTTTATGTATATAGTAGTCATTTGTTTTGTTTGCTATCAACTTGCAACGTATTGGTGACTTATTTAACAGTGAATGATCATTAGTGACATACCTTTTTTTATAGATAATTGTAAATATGTTAGGTTTACTTAGTTAATTTTCTTGTATTTAATCAAAGACCTCCATCCTTAAGCATACAGTGCACCAGCTTCTAACAATATTATTTAAAATATAAAAAATCTTAGGCCTGTGTATACACAATAACAATTCAATAGTTACAAATTTTAAAAATTTGTTCTCCCAAAATTACTAAAAGTAAACAGCCCGATATTTTTATTTCCTCAATATACTGAAAGGCATATTGGTCTTACCTCACATTTTTTTTCCAGATTTTTATTATCAGTCCTACATAAAATATTTAATCTCAAAAATGGCAAATTTTTAATTTTTCCATAGTTCATGCATTTTTTTACTGAGTAAATTTAACAGGTTGATATTTTCCCAACAATTACTACTTATACTAAGCTATAATGAGAAAAAACATCGGAATAAACTCAATTTTGTTTGCAGAAGTGTAGAGGTTATGCTACCCACATATTACTATGATTTTGTATAAGCAAGAAATGCTTGAAAGCCTCATATTTTTAGCTTTAAAATGAGTCAATGATCAGCTTTCTATGTTCATTAGGTAATTCACAGACAATTACAAAAAATACTAAAACGGCAAAATTTAGTGTACCATTGTATATAATAATACGTACATCTAAAACATTACTATCACAAACATCTAAAGAAAAATGTTTTTGTGCTCTAGATAATATGTTTCAAAAACCTACAAAATTTTATGAAAATCAAAAATAGTGCAGCTATCTTGACTTGTTGATTTCATATTTTAATTGGAAAAGTTTATTTCTTACTTCCCCTGAAAATACCATTTGTTGTAACTACTAGATTAACTGACCTTTTCTAACCAGACTAATTCTTCATCTGGTACAATATGACAAGTGAGATACACTGCTTGTTAGTAATGAATACCACAGTCAGGACATCAACCAGAAGGTAATCTATACTATAATGTGTGTAGTTTTTTATAACGTAATTTGATGACATGAACAAACGTTTCACCACTTTCGCTTCCCGTACATGGTGCCGGCACTGTGACCTGGAACAGTCAACATCGCTGCTGTTCCTGGAGCTGTGACAGCTAACTGTTAATTTCGAGCTGTGGAACACAGTAAGCAGCTTTCACACTTTTACATTCTAGTCTGTAAGTGACTTGCACCTGCCAACATGTGTGCCGATAAACTACATGTGTGCAGATTGGAGCATGCGAAAGACAGGCCACGTTGTGCACTGTCGTTAGTGGTGCAGGTACAGTTTGATGCTTCAGAAGAAAACTATTTGTGGTTAGGCCTACATGTTGAAATTTGCCACAGTTACATATGGGTTTTGTGCAAGATCACCTCCAGTTAGACTTAGCTTATGAAGATGACTGTGTCAAGCACATGGAAAAGCCGGCTATCTTTAATGGACAATATTACCAGGTGATGGCAGAGTTAGAGGCAGGTAGCAGGGACAAAGAAAATAATATGCAGGCTCATCAGCTTCACAAGACTGCCACATCAAGCATTGCACTCCCAAAAATCAAGCTTTGCAGATTAAGTGGTGACATCAAAGCTTAAACCAGCTTCACATTACTCTAATAGGTGCTTAATCCCAGCTGACAAATGTAGTACATCATCGTTATATGGAGAACCCTTCCTCTTTAAATTAAGTTTTACCTTTTATCAGTGAGAACTACGAGGTAACATTGGAACAGTGTTATGAGAATAAATGACTTGTGACACACAACATCTGGACTCCATATTGCAGGGGTCATTAGTTAGGGGAGATTCACTGACTACTTTACAGCAGCTTTTGACAGCCATCACCGAAAGTACTGCTGCACTTAAGGCCGTGGAGTTGCCAGTGGAGCACTGGGACACTTATAGACTTGCTTGAGAAGAAGCTGGACATTGTTTTGCAGCAGAAATGAGAGCTGTGTGTAACTGAAATCCCTTCTCCTGTGTTGGAAAAGTTTTGTACATTCCTCAGTAAGGAGTGCCAAGCTTTAGAAGCGGTCATTTGGTCATTGGTTAAGCTTCTTAAGTCTACAGTTACATGAAACCAGAAAAAGGGAGCAGTGGGCCTTGCTCAGTTTCGCTCATGAGCACTGTCCCTAAAGCCCTCAGTTACGAACTGTGTAGTGAAAGAAGTTTTCTTAGAAAAGTCTCCCTCAGATAGATACATCTGGCAATGCAACAGAGGTTGTATTTGAATTGTTTACATTTTGGTAATCAGTCTCACATTAGTAATTTGTTCAATTGTTACAGCATGTGCAATATTAAACTCACTTGATTGCTTTTTCCCTAGGAGCTGCCAGCAGTGGTTATTTGGTCAGATGTAGAGCCAATTCTGACAATGTCAGCAACTCATGGATACCTTGCCTGCAGAGGATAGAGTTGATGCAAGCCAATTGTAGGACGAAGCCTCTTAACGTCATTGTGAAGGTACTTGGATTGGAGTAAAATCCCATCCAGCATATTTTTGGTTGCACGACCAACTACAGGAATGCAAACCATCAAAGAGAACAATCTTAGCCAACTTAACTCTTATCTACCACCCTTTGGGATGGCTTGCACCTCTCACCATGTTTGCAAAACTCCTCCTGCAGTGCTTGTGGGTTACCAGCATTGACTGGGATATTACACCTCCATAAAATATAGTCAATAACTCCTTAAGAAGTGGTCTTCCACCAACCTACTCGTATGAGTTTCATGGGTTAGCAGACAGTTCAGAATCAGGTTATGCTGCTGTAGCTTATCTGAAGGTTATGCCACTCGTGAGGTTTGGACATGTAAGCTAGCCTATTGCTAAATCAAAGGTGATCGCAACAAAAAGGGTCTCTTTACCCTGGTTTGGCTTTTGTATTTTTTTAGGTGAGCCAAGTAACTTCATTATCTGCTCAACCTGAAACAGCTGCCAAAGATTGAGAATGAGAATATTTATGCCTCTAAACATTGCATTGTGTTTTCTCTATATACGTTCATGTAAATAGGAGAACAAACAGTCCAATATATAACTCAGTTGCCAGAATTGTTAAGTTACAAAATGTGTTCATACATCCAACTGAGAAAGTGGTGAGCTTCAGGAGTGATTCTCATTTACAAAAAAAAAAGATCATCGTAAGTTTGAGTGGCCAGCGCTAACAAAAAACCTGCTGTGCACCATCGTCGCTGGTACTCTGAAAGGCACTGGACAGTGCAACCCCATCTGTGGGAGACCTTTGTAACCAACAGAGTTGCCAAGATTCAAGAACTAACATCAGCCGCCTGGTAGAAATATATCCTATCTGAAGACAACCTAATAGATTGTGCTTCGAGGGGGTTGCTGCCAGGACAATTGATGCATCACCACCTGTGGTGATCGTGTCCAGATTGGCTTTTCAAGGCACCTATAGAATGGCCACAGCCACGTGAATGTAAGGGAGCTCTCCTTGTCTCATCAGAAAGCTTGGAGAGAAGGTTGTTGTGCTGAAAACCATGATAGTCTCAGATCCCCTCATACACTTGATCGATATAGTAAGCTAAACTGCAAAGTCAGAATCATCACTTGTGTACTGAAATGTGTTCATAATTGTCACAACTTTAGTTCCAGGCTTCAAGGACCACTAAAGCCTTGTAATTTTGACAGTGCCTTCACAAAGATGTTGATCAAGATACAAGAGCAGTGTTTTGCAAGAGAAGTAAAGGCTATTCGTGAAAACCTTAGCCTGATTGCTCTTTTATGAAAGCTTGCTCCTTTCATCAGTGAGGATCACGTCAGTGTGGGCAGTATGTATATGCACATAAGCACCCGGCCATACTGCCCAAGGAACATTGTCTGAAAAAGCTTCTCATTCGCCACCACCGTGAACTGAATTGTCACCCTGGAGTTCAAGCGTTGCAGGGGATATTAAATGACAGGTACTGGATAATATTTGACTAAAGTACAACCCAACACTGCCTATTGCAATGCTATAAATGCAGACGAATGAAGTCCTTGCAATTACCCCAATGATAGGTGACTTACCAGCTGATCGAGTCAGAACAGATTGAAGCATTAACAAATGTGGGAGTAGACTATGGGGTATCTTTGGAGTGACGCTCATCAGGGCTAGAGGAGCCAAGGTTTCCAAGATGTATGTGTTTTTGTGTATTTTGTAACTAAGGATATCCATTTGGAACATGTGTCAAACCTCACAACAGAAGCCTATATTGCAGCCTTTAAGTGGTTCATGGGGCAACATGGTAGGTGCTTGCAGGTGTATAGTGACTGGTAAAATATTTCTAGGAGCTAGTAGTAGGTAACTGCAGTAGCTAATGCAGTCTGCTGATCACCAACAAGAAGTTGTTGATACTGCGTCTTTTATGGTGTTACTTGCAAACTTTAATCCACGAGCTTCCCCACACTTTGATGGGCTGTGACAGGCAGAATAACGGCCATAAAGGCTCAACTGTATCTAGTTGTAGGTGATCAGTTGTTACGCCATGAAGTTTGCCACCTCCTTGTGCAAATTGAAGCAGTCCTGAATTCTCATCCACTTTGCCCACTGAGCTCGGAGCTAGATGACTTGGACGTGTGGGCACCAGGAAACTTCCTGACATACGAGCTTCTGACTGCACTCCCTGAGCCTGACTTGGGAAGAATTGGCACAGTGACTATCTGTACATGCTGCAACGCTCAGTCCAGGAATGCTCATGCTACTATGAGGCGAATTCTCCAACTCCACCCGAGGTTGGTGGCGTGGCTAGGGTCGTTATTGTGCATACCTTCAGCAGACCCTTGAAGAAACTGTGTTAAGTGGTGCCTTCTTTTTTTAAGTTTTTTTATTTTGAGGGGGGCAAAATGTTTAGAGTTGGTTGATGGTGACGTTGTGATGTGAACTTGGTACCATTGCATGTATGGATTTGTGCTTTGAAGTTGGTCGTATGTAGGTTGTTATGTAAAAGGATCACATTGAAAGAAATCTGCAAACAGTTTATCAAGCGCTAGTCTCATATCGGAATAGCAGTGTTTTTTATCCAGTATTTGGTAATTGATAGTATCCTTATTAATATAATAAGTGCAGTTGACAACTAGAAAGCGTGAGTACTATTAATGTTGGTTGTATTATTTTTTATGTTTCATACAGAACAGCCTGGTGTGGCAGAATTGCTGCAGAGATATCCACCAGGATGTATTTGAAGAGTTCAGCAGAAAAATGTTTCCAAACTATTGGTTGTGGGGCAAGAACGTGGACTATCGTGAACTGTACGAAGCATGGCTGTCACTTGTTGCTCTGGTATCGTCCGAGTGTCTGCCACGAAGACGTGACATAGAAAACCATAGCGGGGCGGTGCGTTGTGTGGCTGCGTCTGGAAACGTACTGTACTGTGGACACAGCACTGGTTTGATCAGTGTACTGTGTTTGTGTGGGAAATTTTTGTGTTCTGATAAACTTCACCTCAACTATGGTGAGGTACTTAAGCTGGAGACTGCCTGCTCCCCAGGTAAGCATGCCAAACTAGCGATAAATTCGTAACATGCAAAATGGTCATTAACAACCTAATCAAATCTGATCAGTGAGTCTGGTGAAATACTGTACTTTGTTTAGAATTGCAGGCACAGTTTCCAATTTGGGAACAAATGTGTAAATCTTTGTTTGATGTGGTTATTACTGTGTGCATGCCTAAAGCAAAATATTGCTAAGGATATCAAAATAACACTATGAAGGGGAATTGAACAAAATTATGGGGAAAGTAAGGATATGAAGGGTGTTGTTGACAAGTAGTATGAATGGAGAACATTGGAAAGATGAAAGGATTTATTTTCTTTACTATTTGCGACAGATATACCTACTAGAATGTTAGTCCTGGCGTGATGCACAAGTGGGCGAGCAAGTGTTTTTAAAGCTAACTGGGAGTCACTTTGATTACTTCGTTTACAACTTTGGTAACATAGCAAGTGGAAAGAAAGGAACTTAATGTTGAAAGAAGAATGGGAACTTCGTCAGTGGCTGCAGTGATACTAATGAACTGTTTAACACTTCCTTAAAATAAACTGGTAAATATCATATAACAGTACTAAATCTAGAGGGAATTATTTCTATTGATATTACGTAAATAACAAGCAATGTGTGTCGGGGTTCAAAATATCTCAGTAATATCAGCAAAAATTATGAACATTGCAGACTAAAATTTGTATTATATCTGAAGCTCTTCTGTAGGAATGTTAACCCTTAAAAAATTACAGTAGTAAATTGGCAACTGTTTCTGTTGCAATATGATGAAATTAAAAAAAAACTTTTTACTATTGCTATCTTTAAAAGTCTGTGTACCCCATTAATAACTCAGAAACAAAAGAAATACTGACTTCTTATTCACAATTTTAATTACAATTTCTTGGGGTAGTCTCACAAACTCAAATCAACATTGCATTTAAAGTGTGGGGCTTTATAGTCTCTTTTTTGCCGTAGCTGAATTTTTGCGTCCAACGTTATAAATAATGCTTTATATATATATATATATATATATATATATATATATATATATATATATATATATATATATATATTTAATGTGCTTAGTTATTATTTAATGGTTAAGTGTAAATGCTTATGTTTAATCATAACCACCTTCCAAAATTATTTACCATGAATATAATATATGTGACATCTCAAAAGCTTAAAAGCTTAATTTTTTCTGTCTTTCTCTGTATCAGTCATATGAATTTGGTTATTCTCTTATAGTTGCCAGAGAATAAATAAGTAGATACAGAAGCTAAGTGACGTAGATTTTATTGTACTGTTTTTTTTTTTGGTGTGTCAGCATTTATAAATGTTTAGTTGCACTGAAGTTTAGTACGCCATACTTTATAATCTGTGAAGAAATTCATGTGCAAATAATGTCACATTACTATTTTAAAATATATAACGGAGATACAAACAAACTACAGTATTTATTGGAATATAAGTGGTTATTTAATCAGATTTCTCAAATTCCACATGGCTGTGTTTACATGCCAGTACTCCTATAGAACTAGAACTGTAACAACAATTAGAAGAACTTTATAGCTTTTGAGAGAATGTTGTCTGGTGTTGAGCCTCCAATGGTCATGATTACTGTTTATAAGTAGAATACAAACTAATAACAGTGTCTCAAGCCATGCAAGTACTGTAATTATATAAACTATTGACTTGAATCCACATGGCATGGTTTATTTTCCTGTATGCCCCGAGAACGTTTATGGTAACGTAACGAAAGCTTTGCTATGTCACTTCTGATAGCATTATTTATTCTGTGGAGATACTAAACAATGTATAAATTTCTTTGTAATCAGGTTTTTTGTTTGACTTGTGATGAAAAATAGAAGGTTTTGGAGAAATGAAAATTGCATTATTCTGGGTCATTCCATGGCAACTCACATTTCAAAATGACAATTGAAATTGTGATTAGAATAAAACAACACATAATTAAATGGAAACCCTTAGTTGTTTGTAGTTTTTATGTATTGCCTATAACATGGTAAATATACATATATAACCTATATCAAATAATTGCATACATCATAATTAACTTTTCTTCACAGATATATTCACATTAATACAGAGTCAAAGTCAGTTACAATTACTGGTAGATTGACTGTTCTTATTACTTGAGCTTTACTGTAGTAGATTGTGTCTTTAGTATCAAGCCGTTTCCACATCTTACCTTCTGTGGTCGTCACATTCACTTTATGATATTGTGCAACTATTTCTGTTACAATTCCCGGAAATAACAAGCAATCACACTTCACTACCACCCAGGCATCCACTTTGATAACATCTTTTGTTGCTTGTTTCTTGACATTACATTTTGCTTCTGCTGTAGTTATGTGTCCTATAGTCTCACCATTACAAATTTCTAAGTTACGTGTCTTTGAAATACTTGGGAATGGTTTACAGTTCGTCACCAAAGATGCCTCATTTAATTTGTTGTTTCTTTGGGGAACCTCTTCATTGTTCATCAAAATCACACTAACTTTTGATGATGGATCTACTGCATTCACAAAGTCAGTGCCTTTGTGTGCCATAAACTTCTTGCTCTTCACTTTCAGCCAAATGTGGTGCTTAATGGCTTCTTCAGTTCCATCAACTGGCCCTTTGCCATGTGGTGAAGCAAAATAATTGCATGATATATTTTTGTCATGTTCATTCCCAAGAGTTCTCATTACTTCTGCTGTGCTATGTAGGTATCTGTTTTTAAACTGTGTGCTAGGCCCATCAGTTCTGATACTGACATCAGTCACTGAAGATGGCAACTCTTCAAGAAGTCTATCAATGTATGCTATAACAGTGTTTTTGGAATAGTCAAGAACATCAGATACCAGCACGTATCCTGAATTAAGAACCTCTGAATGCCATATGGCAGCTATAAATAAACTTACTTGGGTTTGTTGTGAATGGGCACTCTGTATCTCATCTTGAGCTATGCATGTGTAATATTTTGAGAAATCTTCTTATATCAGTACCACATGTGGAGGGGCCGCAGTGGCCGAGGGGTCAGACCTCTCGCCTCCCACCAAGGCAATCCGAGTTTGATTCCCGGCGGAGTCGGTCCCTGGATTTTCACATGTGGGATGTGGGAATTGTGCCGTACAGTGCCGCTGGTCAGTGGGTTTTCTGGGGGATCTCATAATTTCCCAGCCCATTCATTCTGGTGCTGCTCCATACTCACATCACGTCACCCCTCACCTGCGCTAAAGACCTCGATGTTGAGAGCTGACCAAAACCTCTTCACTCACTCACCACATGTGGAGTTGATTTAACAGTTGCTCTTTCTGTTGATAGGATTCAGACTGAGCTCTTTATGTAATAGTGCTCTAGAAATTGTGGTCCAAAGTGAGAATGTGGTCAACCAAATCCTGCAAACATCCATCTTCCTGAGGGCCAATGCTCGAGTATTCGTTCGTATGCGAATCGCCCTCCTGACCGCTCGAAACGTGCTGTTGGTATGCTTGAACATTTGGCCATCCTCGTACACGAGATTCATATACGAAAATCTACTCGAGTGGTGGCAGGGGGTCGAATTGGGGATTTCGCATACGAGAAGCCGTAAAAACCGAAGCCATTGAGCAAGATTTCAACAATTATATGCATATGTATTTTTTTTAAGTTCTCAACAATGTTTAAATAGAAACTTGCCACAATTAAGTTAAATGTTAAAAATGTAAGTAAGCTCTTTTTGCAATAGTAAGTTTATTTTACGAAAAAAAATTTACGTGCTCTTAATCACTAAATAATACTGTATTTATTGATTCTGAATAAGCTATTTTAAAATTAAAATACTAAAAATGTTTAGTTAAAGCTACTCACATTGCATGTTATGAGTCACAAATTTTTGCGATTGACTGAAACATACAAATTCGTGCCTTCAAAATCTCAGTAAATTATTACCAAAATGCACTAAGAAACAAGCAACACAATATAAAAGAAAAACATAATATAAAGGGTGTGTAATTTATCGTAGGAAAATATACCCATGTGCTAGGTTCCAATGCTGTATCTACTTACAGAGGTATTTTGTTTACATTATTTGTGTAATCATATACATTTTGTTATTTGTCTGTGAACAGTTGTAACAGTGTCAAATAAAATTTAATCATTCTCTATTGAATCAAATAAAGTTCAACAAGCAATGATGTTATGAAAAATTATGTAGTACCAGACATTTGTGTTATTTTCCAATTTATTTGCTCATTATATACAATCCCAAGAGTAAAGTTCTCGAAATATTTTATAGTTATGACGGCTGTTAAACAGTTAATTTGGGTGGTTCATTTTATTTGAGTAAAATACGGAGACAAAGAAAATTCTACATGTTAACAGTAAATACTTGGTTGGCCTATTACAAAAAATTCAACAAAATTTACTCTAAATTAATTAAATTGACTCCAATTAACTACGTGAAATCATTAACACAACCATATTATTATAGGTTAAAACTATGTAATTTAAGCATTAGTTTCTTGAAGCCTTCGTTTCGTTAGCCTGACTCTAAAAGTGTTTTTATTTAAGCCACCTAACAGGGAAGAATAACTCTTTTTGTTCAAATATATGTTATTTATTTTAAAAATTACATTTTGGTCCAAGAAAATGTGATATTAATTAATGTAATTTACTGGAGAAACGTAATTCATGTGTGCCTACATTTGCGACATTAGTTGCCTCGTCTCTACAAACGGAAGATAAAGTTTGGTTTCATTGCGTCTAAAACAAAAATTTACGTAAAATAAATTAATATTTCGTAGAGTTGTTTTGTATTGTTAAATTATTAATGCATTTATTAAAATAAAAAATAATTTTTCTTTGGGGAGTTTTGAACCCGAATACTTAAATTAGCAAGCAAGCATGCTACCATAGCACTACTAATGCTATATTAAACGAGATCCGAAAATATATTTATTGTATCTAAGGTGCAAAATCCTGATTTTCAATTATTACGACATTTCTTTTTTTTATGTTTGGTCGAGTTAGTCATGCTGACATTGTTTCTGCTAATATTAAGATTCTTATATCATGCTGATTAACATTTTAAATCCCCTAGTTATTACAGAAACTCATATTTTGTAAGTCGAGATAGACATTCAAATAGCCGCCATCTTGTCGACCAACGGTGCTCACTTCGTACACCAATTTCGTATACGAGTTCAAGACAATGGAGCATACCAGTTTCCAACTAGGCCAATTTGTATGTGAATCTGACCATTTGAATCAGCTCGTGCACGAACGCTCAAGCTGTATTTTCCAACATAGGCCCTCTGCACTTTTACCAGTCTTCCAACACACTCTTTCGATGTGAACCATTTCATATAAAATGGATCTTCCATAGCAGTGCAACACTCAGTAAGTCTTGAAGTCATGAAATCCTTACAGATCCCACATTTTCCAAACCAACAGTTTACTGTCGCATCATTACATACAAACGTTTCCAACAGTTGGGCCAGGTGTTTGACAGTCAGCGCGTGTGAAGGATTTGCCTAACAGTCGGCAGTCAGAAAGGAGGACTGTGGCGTAGTGTTGCCAATAGTCGCCAGGTGGTCGGTAGTCAGCGCGTGTGAAGGATTTGCCTAACAGTGTGCATTCAGAGGGAAGGACTGTGGGGTGTAGTGTTGCCAATAGTCGCCAGGTGGTCGGTAGTCAGCGCATGTGTGAGTGCCAGGAAGAATAGGTAGGTGTCCGAGTTCCTGATGACTGAAGAACTGAGGCTGAACACCCTAGTTTTATGCTGAAATTAGGAGGTGGCCTCCTGAGAGGGTGGAGATAAAGATACAGATAAGTGAGATTTCTGCAGGGAGCAGATAGGTCAACTACTTTGAGAAGTATTGTCTCATGGGCATTCAAAAATTATCATCTTAAAACAGAAATTCTTCAACTGCTTATTGGATGCCTGCAGTTATACTTTAAGAAGTTAAGTTAAGCACACATAATTAGCAAAGTAATTACACTCTTCATTACTTTCTCTTAAAAATGTCTTTTTTCCAGTTAATTCTCATGTCACAATCCCTTGCATGGGTGGTAGTAGTGAATAGAGGCGAGGCTCTTCTTTGTTTACATACTACTTCAAAATACAAAAGTTAATAAGTTACATAAAATAACATTAATACAAAATAAAGCATTTAGCAGAAATGAAATGAAATATCCTGGCCTACAGTAAAGTGAAGGATAATTATAAATCAGCGCTAAATGTAAAATTATTAAACATAAAAGCCATGAATGCAACACATCAGAAACTACACAGTAACTATTGTTTGTATCGCTGCTGTTTCATATATTCGTTAACCAAGCTCTCACAACATTATTAGAATATTGAGGGCATGCTACATAATTTAGTGCTTAATTCATATGTTTAAAATTGTAGTTTCTCGAAACCAATTTTCAGAAATCAAATAACAGCAACCTTTGGCACTAAGTTGTACCAACTTTCTGAGCAAAAATTTTTCTTGAGTAACGTATGTCTGAAGAACATTCACCGACACTAAAATCTTGTTCATTTAATTACGACGTAACAGATTATGCTTAAATATGTTTGCTTTTAAAGTTGGCTAATATCATTATCTAGGTATGTTGTTTCTGGTTTTTACATTTTGACTTTCAAAAATGTGTAGATTTAATATTATATTTTTAGCATTTATTTATCTACCACATACTGTGTAGTCAAGGTCCATTAAATAATATAAGGGCACCTAATTTCTTTGTCATTGATTGTGGGTGGGGTTAAAAAATGTATGTTTGGACTTGTGGGACATCATTCTTACTTTTAATTACCTTTTTAATAATAAAATATAAGTAGTAATTTGGCTGTTCTTTGTTGTAACTGCAATATTTCTGTTTTAGTTTCCTCAGAGAGCGCTCCAGCGAAACATGAATACCTGGTTTCTATGTACTCTAGCAGATACATTGTCTTATTTGAGTTTGACGGACGTGGAGCACTTGTGGAAGTTGATAAAGTTCGTTGGATTGAAACACCTATTGACATTTGGTATGCAGCTTTGTATGATCAGTTCAAATAGTTTTAATTTCATATAGTTTTGATTGGTACATCATGTACTGCATGTGTTTTGTTAATATATGAGTAGTATTTTGGTGTGGTATATGTAGTGTTTCTGTGTTTACTGGTGTTAGTTTTTAATATTGCTGTAAAATATGTAAGCCTATTATTTTAAAGATATCTAGCTGGAAAACCGCTGTCTGGACTGTCGTGTAATACTAGTTGCATACGGGATGGTATTGACAGTATTCTGTAAAAAAAAAATTAAATACGCTATACATGCCAGTGAAAAGAGATTGTACCACTTTATATATTGATACAATAGCAAAATATAACTTTCTCTAGATTACTTCTCGATAGTCATACTTGTTTTTCGGATCATAATCCTTGAATGGTTTACAAGGTGTTTTCCCCATGGTAAATAGTTGATTGTATTAAGTAGCAAAAACTTTTATAACTTGTATGGTATTTAAGCGTCATTCTGAAACACCTCAATATTTCAAATGGTTAGATAAATATGAATGGTTAGTCAAAAACAAATTATTTTACGTTACTTCACCTTTTAAGGGATCACATTTTTAAAATCTTGACATCTCATGTTAGACATTTATATAAGTATGCAATGGAAAAGAAAACCACGATAGCGTATTGGGTTCAAGCTATATTGACGATGCATTAAAAAAATTTCTCCCATTGTTATTCTTTGGGGGTTACATTTTAAAAAATTCTTAAAATTACTTTTCAGGTATTTATGTAATCATCATTGTGAAGACGAAGGGAGTTGGACCAATGGGAAAATGTTGGACACTCATTCTATAGGACCATCCTCATTTGGGTTTTCCATGGTTTCTAGAAATTGGTCCAGACAAGTGGCTGGTTGGTTTCTCAACAAAAGCTGTGGCCGATTTCCATTCCAGTTCCTGCCCCTTGTGTAAAAGTTGTAACATCTCTTATGATCTCGCTGTCAAAGAGATGCAAAGCCCAGTAAAATAAAAAAAAAAATGACATAAATTCAGTCAGAAGCGGAAAGCAACTCTGTATCTTGAAGGGTTTAATTGATATAGAGGATTAAAAACACATTTCAAGCTTTCTCTTCACTCGTCATTTCCAGAAGCATGTTCGCTGACAATAAGTGCGCAGGAAGAAGGGTGGTTTAATTTTTAGATGATGGATGGTGGGTGTGTCACACACTGCTGTAGCTGATAGTAGATCTCAGAGTGTGGCAGCAGTCCGGTACTGCTCATTTCACTGATATAGTAATCTCATTAATGTTGGCTATTGTTCTTATTCTGTCGTTTAGCACTGAATGTCACTGGCAGTCATGCGCTCCTATGTCGTACCCTGTACGGTGCTGTAGGAGTACCAAGACCACTGAATTCACTGGAGCTCACAAGCTCATGTAAGACTGGTAAACAGTATGACTGGCTGGAGATTCAGTAACAGAATACAACACTAGCCTAGTTGTGCAGACTGGAATGCCAGTGGCTGTGAACTATGGTAGTAACCTGTGTTATCTTTTTTCTTGCAGTGTCTACAGGGACAGTTTGTGTGTGGTGACACTGCACAGCTGTGAGATGTGCAAGTTGAATTTTTCCGGTCCAAAAGCTCGAATTGTGAGGAATGAAATACCAAAGGCAAACTTCTCTCGCTCAAATCCTCTGGCTACATACTGGACCTGGGGTGGTTTGGTAAGTTGGTATTGTGATCTGTTTATTTTACAGTTAGCATTGTGTTTGTGGTGTGAAAATCAGTGTAAAAATAAATGCAAACATGATAATTTGTGTTAGATTGTAGAAGCTTAAACATTTAGTAATTTTTAAATACATTTCAGACAGTTAGTCAGTTACTCAGATTCATTGTAGACTCATCCACTTAATGATGTATCTCTGTGCACTCAGAAAACTGAAACACGCTATAGTCATGTGATTGCCTGCAATGAATGTGTATTGTTTGTGTTCCAACAATTGGAACATGCCACAATTACATTTGTGACAGCACATTTTCAGGTACAGTACTCCAAAAAGGTCAAAATTATAAGTCTGTGAAATTTGAAAGGCTACTTTCCTCCAATTTATTTATGTTCATTCGGTAATTAGATATACAAATAACTCAGCCCTGCTAACCGTATCATAGCTGTCATAACGATCACATTTACCGTATTTACTTGGTTGTAAGCCGACTTTTTTTACAGTTTCGGACCGTTAAAAGTCCCGACTGGGCTTACAATTGGGCTCAACCATTTTACATACAGTTTTGACCAAATATTAACAAATATGTTTATAAAACAGGCAGTACACTTTCATCAGTACTGATACGGACGTAAACGTGAACCTAATTAATAAAAACGTGTAGTTATTGCTAGACGGAGTATGATGCAGAGGAAACGTCTAATCTGATATACTAACATAATTTTTTATGTCAGCACATTCTCATGATAAATTCACGGTTCCATTAAAGTCTTTATTCCGTGTTTACCTATCTACCACCCACACATTATTTCTAAAGAGCAACATGTTTGGGAACGTGTACTGCTACATCTTCTGTACGCTTTGCCGACTGGCTGCCAGTCTGCCTGCAGTAGTAGGTCTATACTGCGCCAGGACGTGCCGAATGTCATGTTGAACTACAGTGCCAGTCCGTGCTGAGCTGCGCCAAGCCAGCATTCCTCGTATGATGTGTCTCGTCCGCCCACTTGTTTACCGACTTCATGTCAAGCTCTTCCATTTAATTTTGTCTGTCCAGCAGGCGGGAAGAAAAATCAAAAAATCATCATCGGCTCTAAAGACTTGAGAGGTTAAAGGGCTGTAAAACTGTGTTATCATTATCCTCCTGGGAGTGAGACCTTCAAAATTCGGCTTATATATCTGTGTGTGTGTTGTAAGGCATTTGGCCATCCCACTCCAGCCTATTCTGAATTTATATATGTATATATATATTTTTTTTCTTTTTCCTCTTCATAACGTCTGTCTTTTGGCTTTAATTATTGTGGTTAATAGTTATTAAAATCATTATTTTCATTGTTTGGTAATTTAAAACTCCCCGGCGTCAATATAGGCCTAGGATCCCTGGATGCTTGACTGAATTTTGGTTTGTAACAACTAACTTAGTGTAATTGTTTATTTTTCAAAGTCGCCCGGCGGTAATATTCTTGTGCCCGGCCTCCCTTATAGAGTGTTCTGTGATTTAGTGCGTCATTATGAATAAAGTGCTTCATATTACAGCCATAGATGAAGCGCTGAAACATGGCTTCAAGTTTGTACAAGGACAGAAAAGTAAATATTTTATTTAAAATTCAAAGGACGTCTTATCATAAAATTGTAATTTTTCACTCTTGTTTATTTTTGTTTTCACGATGGGCCGAACCATTTAAATCTATTCTAATTAATTTAACTGTAGTCACGCCGGCCATGTCAGAATTGGTTAATAAGTAAAAAATATAGTAACTTTGTAATATTGTTAGTAAATTTGTTTAATTATTTAAGTAAGAAAAACGTAATTTTTTTATTGGAAGAATATTCATGTAATAAGTACAGTAATATAAATGTTTAAGTACCAAGGCAGAGTTTTCCCTCGGTAGGGATGGTTGGTCATCATGGGGAACTTCCGCCGGGAGGCAGCAGCCGTGGCGCTGGACCTCGAGGCCCTATCATTGTTGTGTGAGAAACGGAGGCGTGCGGACGTGTCTCGGCGCGGGTCCGAGCCGCCGCGTGGTTAAGCAGAGTTGAGTGTTAGTGATCTTCGAGTGGTGGACTGGGTATTTGGTCTCACCAAGAAGGGAATGGTTCTATTTTTTTTTGCTCTATTGTTTTATTTAGTCGGTCGGCCCCAACATTGCTGTTGTCTGAAAGTGTATCACCACGAGCATGTGGCGCCATTTTTGTATTATCAGTGAAATAAATGTCGCAGAATTAACTCAGTGTTTTTGTTCTGCCCTTGTCTAGTAATGGACCTGTTCCGGGAATGCTAGCTACTAGTAGTAATTGTCTTTTGTTCACCGCACGAACCCACCCTAATTTAAAGAGATAAAGAGTACTCGGCTCTACCGACTGAGCAGAATCTACTTTACGTCCTGTGGCTCGGCCGTGGTAAAAGTAGGTGTGTGCTGGACGAGTCTTGAGGACGATTGAGGCCGCATACTCAACACGTGCAAGGCCAGATGCGGCCCTGTACCAGCACAGTGTATATATTTTAAATAAATTTTGAAAATTAGGGGTTTGCTTACGTTCGGTGTCGGCCTACAATCCAGTAAATACTGTATTAAAATAACCACTGTATTTGCTATCCATATAATCTGTTTTGAATTAATCAAGTGCCAAACAGTTGGATAATTGCAGAATTTATACTGTATCTAACATTTTCCCTTGTTTTTGTAATTGCAGATTACCGCCATGTTTGCACCTAAATGTGTTGTTACGGTGTTTCCTTACTTCAATTGCGTCTCTGTTCTGTTCTTGTTGTTGGAGATGTTTGCAATCTGCTCAGCCTTGTCAAAAATGATGCAATATCCTGTTTCCTGATAGTGTTGGGCTGTTGCTGATCTGTCTCTATTGTACTTGATGTCTGCTAGGTGTTCATTGAGTCGGGTGGAAATTCTGCGTCCTGTCTGTCCAATGTAGACTTTTTTGAATCAACATGTTAGTTTGTGGATGCCAGAACTGTTTTTGTGCGGTTCTTTGTCTTTGATGTTTCGAAGTAGCTGCTGAATGGTTCTGATATTGTTTCTGGAGTAACTTAGATATTACATATTGCAGAAGTGTAATGTGTTGGTTTTTTTTTTTTGGGGGGTTTCTGTTAAAAAAGCACACAGCATTAAGTGATAGCTCAAATAGTGCACAGAAAACTTAAAAAAATTATATATGTTCACATTTAGACAACTGTGGAAAGTCTTTCAGTAAAATTATTTTATAAAATTACCTAACTCTGTTGCTCTCAAAATTAAATAGCTGAGGTTTTAATAAAATTAATATATTAGTGTTTAATGCATGTTTGAGGGGCAGAAGATTAAAAGTGACCAAGTAACACATTACCAGGAGTATCTTATAATTAACGCCTACCTCTGGTGGGATCCGGATAGCGAACTACGCTGTTGATGTGAGTGAAGGGCGTCAGCAATACTCCCCAGGTACTGCACTTCGAGACTCTTAGGCCTCAGGGTGTGGTTTGTTCGGTGTGTTCGGTATCCCACCCGACGTATTGATGTGAGTGATTGAAAACCACTTAACGCGCGGCGCATTGATGTGCGTGATTAAATGGTGAAAGCACTTGAATGGATTAACACATATGACACTGACTATACCAGAACTACACACTTACTGGACATTGGCCCCCAGTACGCCTGATAACTTACTTTGCTTATACTGGCAATATTAGGTGTCTTAGAAATTATGTAAACAGTATTTCACTTACAGATGATTTATTGCGCTTACGGTACATAGTGCCAAAATAATGTCTGAATTACGCACGCAGCGAGGTAATCGTAGTGATACGTCCCTTGCAGTAACAATAACCCTAAAGCACACGATAGTGAACGTGATAGTGAACTTTGCGTAGTGACTACGACCGGCTGGTATATCGCACGTGGTTGGTGAGTGATCAGTGTGGAGCTGGTGTACGAGGTGAGTCTACGACACCAGAAGGTGCACCTCCTTAAGCAGCGAGGGACTGGCGGCCACTATGATGGACCGTCAGGTTCGCTTGGAAGCTGGCATAGAGAGTTGAGTTGCGGTGAGCACGTGCCTAACTAACGTGTCACAAGTCAGCCGTTCCCGTGCACGTTGTAGTGTGGTAGGACTCTACACGTGATGTTAGCGGTACAGTGCGAAAACTGTGGCGAGCTATGCTAGGCCGGTGGTGGGGTGAGTGGCACGTAACACGCTGCACACAGAGTGATGCTCTCAACGAGATGAATTGCGTGAGTGCGTGATAATGAAATGAATTTACAACGTACTGCTCACATGTATGCTGAACACAATGGCGTTGCATAACCTGCACGTGGTCGGTCACAAAACATGAATTACGCCCTTAAAATGTTACACAAATACAAAATAACCTTTGTAACACGTGTGCAAAATTATGCTGAATAATACAATACCAAAACGAACCTCGTATGGTGAAGGATGAGTGCCGATGTCTCCCGATACAAAAGTCCCTAACCACGTGGCGGTGATAATGCCGACGTGGTGTTTACCGTATTTACTCGCATAATTTGCGCAGTTTTTATCCAAAAATTTTAACTGAAAAATGGGAGTGCACAAAATATGTGCGAATTTAAAAAAAAATTATGAATGATTTTATGACCGGGAAAGAACTGAATTACATCCCCGTATTTACTCGCATTTTGTCCAATTACCGTATTTACCCACGTACCCCCCGCACCTTTTTTTTTGCAAAATCCTTATTGAAAAGTCGGGGTGCGGGTCATAAACGGAAAATTCCTAAAAAGTTGGGTTTTTCATATTTTGCAAACTCCTGAAAGGATTTATTACAACCACACTACTCCTCTATTACACTCCTCCATTTGTTATTGTATTTGGTAAAATTACGCTCATTATTCTTTTATGCCTGATGTAAAGTTTGATTCTATAAACATCAGAATTTTACGTTTTAACCGGGCCTAGATCCTTCTTCTTCAGACTCGGCCGGACTGTTGAGTGAGGACTGAGGATGTAGACACTCACAGCGCGACGTGTGCAAGCGCGGACAACTAGATGGAATAGTAGTGTTTCGTTGTTCCGCCAGAACGAGCCGCTGTACAGTGCGCTGTTTAGTTACAGACTGCAACCGACAGAGTGCAGTATACGAACACGATGCCGCGGAGCGGAACATTCATCTTGCTGCCGGTTCGGCTCACCATTATTTTGATATGTGGGGCTATACATTTTTAATTCAATTAATATTTAATTTAATATAATTACGTTTATATTCAAAGGGAAATTGAATTGGCACTAAATGTTGTGGGAAAAAAAAACTCAGTAGACCTCAGTGCGCTCTTTATATAGTTACAGACTGTTGTCTATAGACAGAGTTCAGATCGCCGCCTACTCGCCATTGTTTGATTGTTATTTACTGACAGTAACACATCGTCGGAGCTGAGCAATATTAACGTGTGGGGCATCATTTTATTCTTAATAAAGTAATAAGATGTCTACAGCTTTCATTTAATTCATGTTTCATTTTATTTAATTACAGTTTTATGCGAATTGCAGTTAAATTGGAACTAAATATTGTAAAAAAAATTTTTTTCCTTGAGAGCATGTTGAAATGGTGTGGTGCGGGTCTTACACGGGGGCGGGTGTTACCTGGGTAAATACGGTAATTTCTTTAGGGTTTAATTTGCCATTAACATTGCGTAAACCACGTTAAAATTCCACTCGTCGGCGCCGCTTGATGGTTAGTATTTCATCTAGTGGAACTGGCACCTGTGTACTGCGCGGTGAGCTGGCAACAGCGCAGTGACTCACCAGTGCATCTACAGTAACTAGCTCGTCCGCTTGCCAGGCACGTCTAGTGTGACAGCGCACATGTTTTGATTGACGAGAATGCAGCGGAACTGAATTACACTGAGCGCGCGCCGCACATATTTCATCTCCCGCCGCGCAAATTATGGGGATTTTTTTAAATTCATTAAATGATGGCAAAAAGTTAGGGTGCGCAAATTACGCAATGGCGCAAATTATGCGCGTAATTACGGTAAGTTAAAAAAATACCAAAAATGGTCACAATTATTAAGTTAAGCGGATGCGCAATGCAATGGGGAATATCTGGTAACGTGTGCTAAGCAAAGGTGAACCGGTATACTAACGAGACTATTGGCAACTAACAATCAGTGAAACAAAAGATGAAGAGCACACGGACAGCGCCTTACCTTCCCAGAAGACTTTGACGAACTGCCACGAGGAAGGCAACCGCTAGGGGCTCCTTGCCTCGCTACGGGGTTTACACACTTCCGGTACCTCGTGCACGTGAAATATTAATATCAATACCTTACGAAAATGGCACACACCAAATTACATACTAAATTACGTTACATATTTTGCTGATAGTGAATGATGCATTTATAAATGTCTGCTGAAAACATGAAAGTGAACATTGTGAACATGGTAACCCTTGATGGCCTTCGGCACATACTATACACTGCTGTTTGATATACGATACACTTCGCACTAAATGATTTGGCATGCATACACATTGGGGTTGCGGAATGATTATGGGAGAGTGTGAGAATGCTTTTGGGTGGGTAGAAAAGGACACACTTGCGCCATTACGGGCTTAACCCATACGCTGGCCCTGCGGCCGGCGTCAAGCGACCCCTCCTGCGGAGACCATGACGGCGCTGCCAAGTCACCTCCACTCTTCGCTGACCTGCCCGGGCTTCAACTGGCACCTTTGTCTGCGGACAGAAAGGACATGGACGTGGGGGCAACCCGACTCGCCTCCGTTGAGGTGGTGATGGCTCCTCTGTTGATTCTGGTGTGGGTGGTGCAAATGGTGGCTCTCTACACCGTTTGCGTCCCCGTGGTGGTCGTGCTGTGTTGACAGCCAGTCTGCGCACTGCCTGTCGTGTGCGTCTTGGTGTTGCATCGTGCTCTGTGGTGTGAGTCCCGGTGTGCGCACTGACACTGACTGCACTCTGCGGGCTGAATCCTCTGAAGTCTGACCCTTTGGTCGTGTTAGGGTGCCCTACTGGCGTGAACCCTAGAAATTGTGACGTGGTTAGGCTAATGTTGTTGCTCTCGGTGCACTGTGGTATGTGCCTTCGGGGTGTGGAGTGAGCGTCAGGTTGGAAGCCCCTGAATGGAGTGGTTGCGTCACTGTTATTGTGGAATGAGTGTTGATTCACCTGACTATTGAACACCCTCATCTACTGACTGCACTGACTGATTGAGTGTCTGCACTGACTGATTTACGGGCTGTTTGACTGGTGGTTGACATGGTTGTGTGGTTACACTTGTTATGACGCCTTTTGCTATACGGAGATCGTCCCTGTGTTTCTTTGCGATGCGTCGCTTACTGATGTTTACCAGGTATGTGTTCTCACTTAATTTCTTGGTTACCCTAACCGGTCCCAGCCATCTGGGTGCTAGGCCAGCGCTGAAGTTGGCTTTGGTTGCGGAGAGGGGGTTCTCTCGCACGTAAACCTGCATTCCTGCCTCTAACCTCTTGGGTGGATGCTTGCTGGTGGGTACCCATTTTTGTAGGTAGGTCCGTTGATGTTCGCGCGCCTCTGCATGGATTTCTGCCTGGTGGTTGGCGATCCTTTCAGGCGTGACTGTCGGTTCTTCTCCTAGTCCTCCCGCTACACGGAGTTCCCGCCCTTGTACCATCTCTGCGGGGGTTTTCCCTGTCGCGACGTTGGCTCTGTTGCGTATGCAGAATAATATGGTGGGGATCAGTTCGGCCAAGTTGGTATTGTCTTCTCTTAGCCTGACCCTGAGTTGCACCTTTATCTCCTGATTTCTTCTTTCTGTTGGGTTCGCCCTGGGATGGTAAGAGGGTGTGGTTAGGTGTTCAACCTGCCAACGCGTGCAATGGTCTCTCCAGCGTCTGCCAATGAATTGGGTCCCGTTGTCTGTCAGCAACTGCATGGGAAAGCCCCACCTAGAGAAAAACTCCTTATCGAGGATGTTGGCAATGGTGTTTGTTTTGGTGTTGCTCACTGGAAACGCCTCTACCCATCGGGTGAACATATCGGTAATAACCAACAAAAATCACTTGCCTGTCTTGGTGCGGGGATATGGACCCATGATGTCTAGTGCCACTGTTTTGAATGCGGTGTCAGATTGACGTGGTTGCTGTGGTGCATCTCCGTCCGATCGCCTGGCCTTCCTCGTATTGTAGGTTATGCACTCCCTTACGTACGTACGTATGTCCCTACTCATGCCTGGCCAATGAAAGTGTTTGTTTACATTGCGTCTGGTCTGTTCTGCACCTGGATGTCCCGCTGCCTGGCTGTCATGGGCGTACTGCAACACCAGCTGTCTTCGTAGGGTTGGTACAAATGTCCTCCAACGCTCCCTCGGGCCTGGTAAGCATGCCTGCACTTCCCCGTCTAGCACTCTCCACCGTTCTACTGTGTTTTGTGCGCAATTCTGACGGTACCCTGCAGCTTCTGGTGACGTGATCTGACTTTGTAACACTCCGGCCGTGAGTGATGGCAACGTGTCTGAACTGGTGGCAGTGATGCGCTGTACTGTGGGTAGCATCCTCCCCCTACTAATGCTGTTCCTCTCTGATGGTAACGCTCCCTCCCATTCTACCTCGTCACGCACCATCCTGTTTACATCCGGGTTGCGCGATAGGGCATCTGCCAGTTCGTTCGCCTCCCCAGCTATGTGCTCTACCGTGTAGTCGTACTCTTGCAGCATTAAGGCCCAGCGGGCGAGCTTGCTCTTGCCGTTGTGCATGTTCTTGAGCCACAGTAAACATTGGTTGTCTGTACGTAGCGTGAAGTGATGACCCTGTAGGTATGGACGGTACCTGCGTAAGGCATGAACAATGGCTAAACACTCTTGTTCGTTGACGTGGTATTTTCTCTCTGCCGTGCCAAACTTTGCACTGTGGTATCTAAGTATGTACCTGTTTCCGGATGTGTCTGTCTGGTACAGTACGGAGCCTACTCCCTCCTGACTTGTGTCGGTTTGTACTACTACTGGAAGTGCGGGATCATATCGTGCCAGATGTTTACAATTTCTGAACGCCTCCTTAATGTTATTGAATGCTGCCTCTGTTTCCGCGGACCACACTAGTTTCTTGTTGCCTGACAAAACTGCTGTGATTTGTGCAAAATTTGGAATGAATTCTCTGAGCCAATTAATTAAACCAAAATACTTTCTGACTTGTTTCCGTGTTCGTGGTGTTGCTGCGTCCTGAATTTTGATGAGTTGTTCGGGGTCTGGTTCATGCCCATAGGGTGTGACGTAATGGCCTAAAAACCCTAGTTTCGTCATTCCTAGTTTGCATTTCCCTGTGCTGCACGTAAGTCCGTGTTGCTCTAAGCGCTCAAATATTAAGTTGAGGTGGTGTAGGTGTTCGTCCCAATTGCGTGACCATACTAGTACGTCGTCTAGGTATGCTACTGTGAACTCGTTGATGTAGCCATCTAACACTTTAACCATGAGTTTCTGGAAGGTGGCAGGTGCACACTTGGAACCAAAAGGCATAGCAACGAACTGAAATCTGCGTCCGTCAGGGGTGGTGAAGGCAGCCTTTTCCCTATCTTGCGGCCTGATTGGAATTTGCCAATACCCTGACTTCATGTCCAACGCCGAAAACACTGCAGCTGGTCCTAACGTGGCGAACGTGTCTTTGAGGTTAAGCACCGGTGGTGGTAAGTCAACAGTAACTCGATTGAGTGGCTTAAAATCGACACAAAACCGCCATTCCTCGGTCTTCTTGGGTGCAAGGGTGATGCAAGAGTTGTACAAGCTGTTGGTGGGCTCAATGACATGTTCATTCAACATTTCACGTACCTGTGCATTGATGACGTTGTGGAAGTAGATACCTGGGTCTCGTGGCTTGTCGTATACTGGCTCGTCATGGGTGGTCAGGATGGCGTGCTCTGCGGCTGTTGTGCCGTGCAGTGGCCCCTCCTGGTTGAACACAGTGGCGTACTGCTGCAGCAGCTGTTGGACTGCGGCCTAGTGTTGTGGTGGCACCTCGTGGTCGAACTGCTCCAGCTCTACCGGTGGTGCGGGAACGGGTTGAGGTGCTCCGACGGTGTAGATGGTCCAGCGCCCTTTGGTCCCGATGTGTAACCGCCCCAGGTGTGGTTCGATCACAGCATGGTTGTCTCGTAGCCATGGCATCCCCAATATCAGTTCCTCGCACAAGTCCGGTACACACAACACTTCCGCCCTTGTCGACAGTTCCCGCACTCCTATGTTGACACTCGCAACACTAGTTGCCTGTCCGCCCTGTTTACGGGTTGCGAACTGTAGGTTACATGGTGGGTATCTTGTGGTGACATGGGACAGTAAACCACCGCGCACGAAGTTGTGGCTTGCAGCGGTGTCTACTAAGGTGGTGACTGTTCTCCCCTCCAACTCTATGCACACACACATTGTTTGCGCCCTTTCTTCCGTGACTCGGTACAGTTTGGCACCCGTGCTGGCTACATGTTGCGGTGAGGTTGGCGTGGATGCCTTTGTTGCCAACCTCCCTCTCTAGTTTCCCTGCTGGTGACGTGTGGGGTTGTTTGGGCACTCACTATGTCAATGGAACATCCGGCCGGGGCAGTAGCGACATGGTTCACTCGGCTTCCGCGTGCTTTGCTCGTGTGGTTGTTGCGGTGATACCAGTGGTTGTCGTGGTGGTGGTGGTGGTTGTTGTTGTTGCCTCAGCGCGGTCAGTGGTGTGGGGGGTGGTTGAGTTTGTTGTTGCCCACTGCTTTTCTGCATCGTGTTCGACCGGTGTATGGTGTTGGTGTTGACATCTCGCTCGTACTCACGTGCCTCTCGGAAATGTTCAATGGCATGGCGTGAAATTACCCTTAGATACGGCCTAATGGTTGGTGATGCTAGCGTGACAACTATTTCCAGCAATTGCTCTATGGGTGTGCCTGGGTACACCCTTTTGAACAATGCGACCTTACGTTGCGTGAATTCCTCAATTCCCTCCTTCTCCTTCTGCTGTTCGTAATACAAATTAGCACTGTTCCGGGTGTGATCGGTACTGGTCTCGAATCTGTTGCGTAATCGGGTGCAAAATGCCTCCCACGTGACGTGATAATCACGAGCTAAATACCACCACTGAGCTGCTGCTCCGCGAAGTCGGCTAGCTGTGACTTCCGTCCAATCGTCTGGGTGAACCCTGTGCCTCCTGTGTTTACTCTCGCACACTGACAGGAATGCTAGCAGGTCTCCCGCCTCGTTCCCTGCGAAAGTTGGTAGTAAAACTGCTCCATCTGGCCCTCTTAGACCCTGCATGGAACACACGTTACCAGATTCTGACTGTTGCTCGACTTTACATGGAATGTTTACAATGTTCGGTTTCTGTCCTAGGTTAGTCGGTCTACACATGTGACAATTGAAAATACCGTCCCTATATGTCCTGTACTCATCGTGACTCATGCACCGTGTGTGTACCCCACGCAAACACTCTTGACATTCTGCCCACTGCTTACCTTGACTGTC
>PNEQ01017257.1:49781-77646 GCA_003012365.1 Medauroidea extradentata | reverse complement strand
ACTGCGTTGGTGATGTTGGCAGGTCCGTATTGTCCGGTATGCACTGACACAGGATCAGGTCCCAGGTGTTGTGGTCCAGCAGGTTGATGTGCTTGGTGCGAGTGCACTTACTGCATCTGTCCATGGGCGTATCACTGCAGGCTTGCGTCTTGTCGTCCATCGCGGTTGTCACGACCTCGTACCACGCGGTTGGTAGGCCCTGCTGAAGGGTGTCACGCACGTGCCCTTCCGCAGTACGTGTCGGTGTGACTGGAGCGTAGGAACGCGTGACGTCACTGTCTCAGCTTCCACAGCTCACACTGGCGACGTCCAGCACGCCCGATTTGCGCACGCGTCGCAATGTTCGGCCTAACGTACCCTATGCACACTCTGCTGCCTACGCTTCTCTAGGCTTCCCTCGGGAAAGCTGCCTGCCGTGGTATTGATGAGAACACACAAGCCCCACTTGGGAAAGCCACTTAACGCCTACCTCTGGTGGGATCGGGATAGCGAACTACGCTGTTGATGTGAGTGAAGGGCGCCAGCAATACTCCCCAGGTACCTCACTTCGAGACTCTTAGGCTTCAGGGTGTGGTTTGTTAGGTGTGTTCGGTATCCCACCCGACGCGTAGATGTAAGTGATTGAAAGCCACTTAACGCGCGGCGCGTTGATGTGCGTGATTAAATGGTGAAAGCACTTGAATGAATTAACACATATGACACTGACTATACCAGAACTACACACTTACTGGACGTTGGCCCCCAGTAAATCCTGATAACTTACGTTGCTTATACTGGCAATATTAGGTGTCTTAGAAATTATGTAAACAGTATTTCACTTACAGATGATTTATTACGCTTACGGTACATAGTGCCAAAATAATGTCTTAATTACGCACGCAGCGAGGTAATCGTAGTGATGCGTCCCTTGCAGTAACAATAACCCTAAAGCACACGATAGTGAACGTGATAGTGAACTTTGCGTCGTGACTACGACCGGCTGGTATATCGCACGTGGTTGGTGAGTGATCAGTGTGGAGCTGGTGTACGAGGTGAGTCTACGACATCAGAAGGTGCACCTCCTTAAGCAGCGAGGGACTGGCGGCCACTATGATGGACCGTCAGGTTCGCTTGGAAGCTGGCATAGAGAGTTGAGTTGCGGTGAGCACGTGCCTAACTAACGTGTCACAAGTCAGCCGTTCCCGTGCATGTTGTAGTGTGGTAGGGCTCTTCAAGTGATGTTAGCGGTACAGTGCGAAAACTGTGGCGAGCTATGCTAGGCCGGTGGTGGTGTGAGTGGCACATAACACGCTGCACACAGAGTGATGCTCTCAACAAGATGAATTGCGTGAGTGCGTGATAATGAAATGAATTTACAACGTACTGCTCACATGTATGCTGAACACAATGGCGGTGTCATAACCTGCACATGGTCGGTCACAAAACATGAATTACACCCTTAAAATGTTACACAAATACAAAATAACCTTAGTAATGCGTGTGCAAAATCATGCTGAATAATACAATACCAAAACGAACCTCGTATGGTGAAGGATGAGTGCCGATGTCTCCCGATACAAAAGTCCGTAACCACGTGGCGGTGATAATGCCGACGCGGTGTTTAAGTTAAAAAAATACCAAAAATGGTCACAATTATTAAGTTAAGCGGATGCGCAATGCAATGGTGAATATCTGGTAACGTGTGCTAAGCAAAGGTGAACCGGTATACTAACGAGACTATTGACAACTAACAATCAGTGAAACCAAAGATGAACACACGGACAGCGCCTTACCTTCCCAGAAGACTTTGACGAACTGCCACGAGGAAGGCAACCGCTAGGGGCTCCTTGCCTCACTACGGGGTTTACACACTTCCGGTACCTCGTGCGCGTGAAATATTTATATCAATACCTTACGAAAATGGCACACACTAAATTACATTCTAAATTACGTTACATATTTTGCTGATAGTGAATGATGCATTTATAAATGTCTGCTGAAAACATGAAAGTGAACATTGTGAACATGGTAACCCTTGATGGCCTTCGGCACATACTATACACTGCTGTTTGATATACGATACACTTCGCACTAAATGATTTGGCATGCATACACATTGGGGTTGCGGAATGATTATGGGAGAGTGTGAGAATGCTTTTGGGTGGGTAGAAAGGGACACACTTGCGCCGTTATGGGCTTAACCCATACGCTGGCCCTGCGGCCGGCGTCATAATTTATTAGAAAATTTACAAAACAAAAATTGCTTTCAGTGTATTCATACGAGTTCGAATCTTCGTATATCTTGTACGCATTGTGTGGTAAATAGAAATAAAACTGTTGAAGTTCATTATGTGCAGACAGTATGGTCATGATAATTGCTAAAACATTTCTCTTGAATCATTTGACAAGGCCATATTATACAGTTTGCAAATTTGATATTTCTTTTGAGTTACTATTTGCCACCACATTGCATTTAAGTATAGGCTAGTTTTTTTTTTTTTAATGCCATAAATTGTCTTGCAAAATTCTTCTCACTGGCCTGCTGGGTCAGGACTAAAAATGGGTGCTGCAGTCCAGGGTTCGACGTCATGTTAAGTTGTGGCCAACTGTGCGGAGCCTCCCCGGCCTGCTTGGTTGTCTTCGGGCTATTGTTGGAGTGGTGCAACACAGTCGACTACTAGGGTTACTTTGGAATACTGTGGTAGCAGGTTAGGCTGTCGTGTAGGGATAGTACAGAATCCCAAAGTTGTGTGCTCGCTCTAAGAGCAATACAAACTTAATTGGAATCTTCAGTTTTAGTGCAAGCTAACACCTTGGACCACACAGTACCATTGTTAGCTGAGTGGAGCACCTGCAACATACATACTTGTCCTTAAGGCAAGTGGAACTACTACTCAGTTCCCCCATACAATGCATCTCTTGTACACAAATAATTCATCCTCATTGGTTGAAGCTCTTCTGGAACGGCTTTATCTAACTACCGGTGCTATAGTGAATGGTTTTTGTTTGCATCTACATGGTTTACTGGGTAAATCTAATCACTACTGCTTATTCTATGCTTGGCTTCTGCAAGGGTAGAGTCATGATCTGTTTCCTGTGCTAGTCGTGCAGCCTCTACTGGCAGCATTGGTTCAAATGTTAACATGTCATCTATCACTGGCACATGGAAATCCTCTCTCTGCCTGCAGTGGCAAGCTATCGTTGTGTCTGCAAGGCTAACCTTGGTACCTGATCAAGAAATATTGGGCTGTTACATACTACCTGAATTTAGTTACTTACATACTACCTGAATTTAGTTACTCCGAACATGATGGCCAATGCTTCTTTATCTAGTTAGTAGTAGTTTCTTTCTTGTTTATGTAGAGTTCGGGAGCCAAACAAATGCAGTAGGGACCTCATCCCATCTTCCAATATATGGGTTAGCACTGCTCTTAGCCTTGATGCTCTACACGTGAGAATCGGTGGCTTTGGCAGACTGTAGTGGGCGAGCAATGATTTTGCTTTGTGAAAGGCCTTATCATGTTAATGAGTCCACTCCAGCGCCTTCCTAGATCCAGTAAGCAGTGTAGTGGTTTCAGTACGGAAGCTTTGTCTTCCAGAAATCTCTCATGAAAATTCAGCATGTCATGGAATGTTTTTTCTGATATTTTGGAGCTGGAGCCTAGTGGGAGGCTTGTACTTTTTTTTTCCCCTCTGTTGCGTGTACACTGTTGGCATCATTTCCTTCCGCATCCTAAGAACACAACACTCTCTACTGCAAAATTGAATTGGCCACATTTCAAGCAAAAATTACACACTGTATGACAGTGCTGACACTGTTCTGGTAGATTGTCTCCGTTACACCAGCAGATCCGTACTTCAGGTTGAGTTCTTGCTTTACTCGGACAGTCATCTGAATGGAATGTCCTCCTGTATCCGCGAACTGTCACTTAGCTTACCCCTCCTGTAATTTTTTCCACTTTACCTCGAATATCACTCACGTTTATCCCGGTTGCTTCCACGAGTGTGGCCATCTCCTGTGCATCCTCAAATGTTAGGTTATGTTTTGCTAGGACGAGTGCATGCCATAGTGTTTTGTCACGTGCACCACACGCTAAAAATTGTGAAGCATTCTATCAGGATGATTGCAGTGCGCAGCTATTAGCCACATCTCGGCCACATACTGTGGTATACCCTCCCCCTCACGTTGGTCCCTCTCGTGAAATTTGAATGTTTCCACAATATCGCTTGGCGTATGTTCAAAGTAATTAATACATTTGGTTATCGCTTTGGTAAGAGGCAATTCTGATGTTGATTTCTGTGTAGTCAAACAGCAACTAAGTTGTACACTTCTAAACACACACACGCGCACACTAAAAATATACTAGAGTTTTTTTTTTTTTTTTTTTTGGTTATTTTGTTCACCACAAAATAAATCTTTCACCCCTCTGAGTATGTTCGCTACGAGTCCAGGGCCAGAACAAACTCACAGCGAGATGGAAATAATAACATTGATTGTGTTGTCACTTTTCCTCAATGAATTCACATTCGCAATGAATTTCCGTTTTTTTTTTGTCACCAATTGTTATGTACTCATTATTATGCCATTACATTCCAACTCCTGCTTGGCAGCCAACATTCGACTTAACTGAACTGTCCATGTTGCTAACCTGGCAATACTTACCTTGACGCAGGTGGGGCAGGTAGTCTGTCGGTGAGGGCGCAGGGGTAGGGCGGCAGGATCCTTGCCCTGGGAGACTGAGTTGCCTCCAGGGGCGACGTTCGCCGTCTCACTCGTCTGACACTTCCCACCTAGCAGTGATGTGGAGTGTGGGAAACTAATGCTTCGCTGGTGGCTGTGTTTCTGTAGCAGGTGAAGCCGAACTTGGATGGGAGGATGATGCAACAATGGGGGTGTTGAGCCCCCAGATGGGAGAGCACGTAGGTGCTGAAGAAAGGAGTTGCGTTGGAGGGTGGGCAATGGATGAGGATGGGGTGGAGGAGGGGGTGTGAAGGAAAGCTGCCCCACAGGGCGACTGCAAGGCCAGCAGAACTGTAGCGTGGTAGATGAGGAGGTGTGCCCACATCGGGCAGCAGTGGAGACTTGTGTTTGTATCCAGTATACCCCTGTCTCAGGATCCTTAACCTCCAGTTCCATCTAAACAAGCTTAGCTAACTCCTGCTTGGCTTTCTGCTTCCTTCCGGACCACTTAGGCATAGCCTGACTATGGCTCAGGTAAGCAATGATTGGGCAGTGTTGTTGAGTGGATGGTGATGACCGGTATCCTCTAGGATCGCCAGTATGGCTTAAAAGCCATGACTCCATGACTCGGTGGAACTATTGTTGGTGCTGGGCAGGCGGACTTGTAGAGCATGTCCTTAAGCCTGTTTTCAACTCTCCCAGTCACGAGTCAAATCCCTTCACTGCTCGAGAAGTGCACTGTGGATGGCACAGAGAGTGTTAAGAAAACCAGAGAGGTGGGCGGCTGACACCTCCTCCTAGGTGTCAGATTTCTAAAGGCAGAACAAAACCAAACTCTAGGATGTTGGTACGTAGGAACCTAGAGAAGAGTTTAAGGTAGACGGGATGGCTAGCAATGGGTATGGAAGGTAGAATAAGTGAAAGAGTAAGGTTTCGGAATGATCGTAGTTCATTTGTATAAGCCAACAATAAGGAAAACATCCTAAGCTTAAAAAGCCTCGGAGGCGTGTAGGAGTGAAGGCAGAATAGCACTAGTTCATGTGGGGAGAGTCGTTGATGCAGGTATCGACGGCTCAGGAACTGGCTCGTGGATGGCAAGGCGTAGCAGCTGGCTGCAAAGGCACTCATAGTCGTGAGGAGGTTGTGGTGCTACTCCTTCCACGCAGATAACCGCTCAGGCAACCACACTCGTGTGTGCGGTCCTCAGCAGTAGGCAGAGGCCTCTTATCTCAAAGAGGGGGTGGTTCGTAGGTGGTGCCGTAAATAACTTGATGAAATAATAGCAACAACGATGTTGAATTCAACACTGCAGTTTAATGCACACGAGATTACATGACCACGTACTCAACTTTATTACAGACAAACAAAAAAATAAAGTCTTTACCACACAAAAAAAATTCTCTGGAGTTAAAAGAAAAATAATAATATTGCCCTCCCACCATGCATGGGTGCACACTGGCCCAAACACTTGACTCAGTCCGAAAAAAAGATAACAAAACTCTCTGCGCCTCGCAAAGAGACGTCCGACCTCCAGCGTGCCCACATTGCCAAGGCTGAGCAATGGCCGCCTAGTCTCCCTTCTCATCGCCGGAAGTCACGCTTCCAACATGGCGATCGTCAGCACACAAAAAAGTGAATTTAATTCCTGCTAGTGTATCCAGACTAAAATATAACAGCCAACTCAGCACTCTACTTTGTCAAATTTAATACAGATGTCAACAAAGGGTAAACTACTTACATATAAATTACCTATTTACCTTGTATCTCGCCTGCCACCCATGAGTGCAATACATCATACATGCTGCTCACAACTCTCAATTACATACTTAGATCAAATTAACATTAAATGGTCTGGATACACTTCTAACATTAAAAAAAAAAGATTATTCCTAAATTTTAGCAGAGGAAATACGTGGCTCGGCCCATGATAACAGAATTACATCAGTGATACAAAATTACATAATATTACAGAAAGGAGCCCTTAATACTAAATTTAAGTTTATATTCATATATAATATGCATGATAATAAAAAGGCATTGCAGTCCCTCAGTTCGTGCATGTAATTGAACTCAAGTTTTCACTCCACCTAGCCTATATAGTACATTCTTATTACAAATTACCAATATAGGCCGGGTTCTCCACTTACTTGGGCGACTTATACCCTAACTTACCACCAAACACCTAGCTTAGTATGCCGGGGTCTGGGCACCTGTACAAATGCTGGGTGGACATCAATATGAAAAAAAAAATAAATAAAAGAAATACCTCGCAACCCTCCAGAAAATTTTGATCAAAACGGAGCTTGGTGAAATTTTCTTGAAATTTTCTTTTTATTCTAGTAAAGTCTACCCGGCGATGTCTGTACATGGTTGTGGATCCTGCAACCGTTTCTGTATGGACCGGTCCACTGGGACAATCCGGGCTACCTCACCACTCTGAAGCTCGGCTAACTATGACTATACATGTCTTGCAAAAAATGCACAAACTTAATAAATAAACAAGGGTAGAATACACAAAAACGACAAAGAGAACAACTGTGTGTCCCAGGCTTTGCTCACACTGACATGTCCCTGATTCCTTTTTTCAAGCACTGCGACGTTGTGTTCGCCTGCACGCAACACGTGTCTGGTGAGCATCGTCTGCACACCTCAGTCCTGTCACCCCTCAATTTCTCTACCTACATCACATGCTGATGTCCACTTATTGCAGGCCCTCCCCTTCTCCTAGGGCCTCGTCACCTTCAGCGCAGCACTTAAATGGTTTTAACAGGTGCGAATTATACACCCCCTTTACTCCTCCCTTGCGGGTCAGGCGACTTAATTCCCACACGTTCGGGCCTACCGATTTTGATATGACGTAGAGCAGAAACAATTTTTTTGTTTCCCCGCTTATGAATGGGCTGCGTTCCACCACTCGTAGCAAAACCTTGTCCCCAACGTAAAAAAGGTTCTGTGACAACTTCTGGCGCTTATTCCTACGCTCGGCCTCAGACCTCAATTTCTCCCGCACACATGCCACTTTCTCTGCCTCTGTAAGACTTGCTGCCAGCGGCTCTCACACCACACTTCCTCCCATTAGCTCCAGGGGTGCAAAACCTGTGCTACTGTGCACATGAAGGTTCATGAACTCACTCATCAAAGGCACTGCCTCTGTCCAACCACTGTGCCGTTCGTGGCAATAAGTCCTCAACAGGCGCCCAATCTCGTGCATGCACCGTTCCACCGGGTTGCTTTGCGGATGGCGGATTGAGGAGTAGATTACATCTACTTTCGCCCACAATAGCTCCCATCGCCACATGTCTGCCGTGAAATGTGTCGTGCGGTTGCTAAGAACGCGCTTAGGCTTACAAAATCTTGGAAAGTTGTCTTCCAATAGTCTACTCACACACCTCGCCGCGGTGGCTCTCTTAAGTGGATAGCACTTCACTAGCTTAGTGAATACGTCTAGCACCACCTACAAATACCTGACACCCCCCCCCCCTCATCTTTGGCAGAGGCCCATACAAATCCACGGCCACAAGATCCAGCGTACCATCCGGGATGATGGCGTTCCACGGCCCCTCCCAATTGCAGTTTGGGAACTTAGCCCGTTGGCACAGCTCGCAGCAACTGACCATTTGTCTTACACCCCTGGCCATGCCACTCCAATAGTAGCTCGTCTGAAGTAGCAAAAATGTTTTGTTTTTCCGAAGTGCCCCGTGGACTTGTGGACGTGCGCTATTAGATCTCGTACCTACACCCTTGGCACGCACACTCTCCAGCCTATAGTATCCAACCCAGCCTTTCGAAATAGAACTCCATTGTTAAGACAGTACCACTCCAGCACTTTGCTATTAACGGGCTCTGACAGATCACGTCCCGGGTCCTCCAAGATGTCGATGATGTCACCCCAAATACTGTCAGTCCTCTGTGCCCCTGCAATCCCTCTGAACTTGTCAATCAGTCCCACATCTCGCTCAACAACAATCCTGGCCATAACCGACCCCGCCCACGGCTTTTCCTCTAACATTACCCTACCATTCTCCACAACTATGCGACTCAAAAGGTCTGCGTCGCCTTTGGCGCGTCCCGAAACATACTGTATCTCAAGCTCGAACTCCTGTAGAGCCAAACACCATTGTTTCAGCCTACTGCCCATTAGTCTGCACGACTGTAGGAACGCCAGGCTGTGGTGGTCCGACAGCACCACGACCCTGTGTCATAACAAGATGTTCCGCAGCTTGCTCAGCCCCCATACTACTGCCAGACACTCACACTCTGTGACAATGTACGCCCTTTCTGCTACTGTCAGCGACAGACTCATGAATGCTACCAACTCGTCTTCACCTTCGGCCCCACTCTAGGATAGCTTAACACCCAGGCCATACCCTGACGCGTCCGCATTTAGATAAAAACAACGGCTAAAATCAGGGTGAACCACTACACGCTCGTCAGTAAACAAACTATTTGCAACAATGAAACTGGTCTGGAATTCCTCTGTCCATTCCGATGCTTTGCCCTTCCACAGCAATTCCAACAGAGGAGCAATTTCAGTTGCGAAATGCTCCGCAAATCTTCTGTAGAAATTACAGATGCCCAAAAAGCTACGTAGTTCCTTCAGATTACAGCGCACCAGGAAATTGTGAATCAGCTCAACCTTTCAGGGGTCCGGCCTGATGCCGTGCGCATCCAATACAAAGCCAAGGAACTCAACTTCCATTCTGAGAAACAGTGATTTATCAAGCCTCAATGTCAGTCCGTCCAAACGCAACCGTTCCAAGAGCCTAGTTATAATATCGATATGCTCTCTGAAATCCTCGCTAACAACCAGCAAGTCATCCACATATGTTTGTACGACAGAACTTATTTCAGGACCAAGCGACGCGTCAACAGCACGGCAGAATTCGCCCACGCTGTTTGTCAGCCCAAATGGAAGGACGCAAAACAGGAAGCTTCTTCCCTTGTACAGGAAAGCAATGTACTTTCTATCCTCAGGGTGCAAAGGCACTTACCAAAACCCTTTGCAGAAATCAGTTGTGCTAATGTATCGTGTCCCATGGAATGCTGCAAACAGCTCATCCGGCTCGACGGGCGATTGACGATCCGGTATTATACAGTTATTAATTTAATTTGGCATGTATCGATACATACCCTAACTGTACCGTCCTTCTTCCACACACACATGAGCGGATTACCAACGGGCTGTTCCCTTACTCTATGATGCCGCCTGCCAACTTTTCCGCAATCTGTTTGTCGACCTCCTCCCGACATGTCCATGGGATCGGGTACGTGCGTTGCCTAAAGGGTGTGTCATCCACGACAGGAATCCGTGTCATATATTCACTCGTGCATCCTGGTCTGTCAGAAAATACATCCCTGTAACCGCTTAACACTTCCTTGAGAGCATCCTCCTCTCCCGGGTCTACAGTTTGACACCTATCCAAAACACTATCCAGTTCCCTTTACCACACATCGGCTGTGTCGAGCTGCACAATGTTGACCGCTGCCTCGAAGGTGCCAACCCACGCTAAAATACTCTCAGTCTCACTGAACTCTGCCTCATGTGTCAACTCCACTTGTGGCGAATCGGTTGCACGCTCCCCTTTCACCACCTTTCGCAACGTGGGTACCCTGTCATTGCCGATATGGATAGCACCATCTGTAAAATCAATAACAACGTTAACCCTCCTGCATGAAATAAACACTAACAATCATGTCCCTAGTCAGCTGAGGAATCACAAGACACACGACATGGTATTCTTTGCCCCTGAAATCTACCTTCATAAACACCTGTTTGTTCACCTTCCGGCTCCTGCCCCTAGTTGCATCAATGATTGTCAATTGGGGGAGTGGTAGGGTGGGAATTTTCACGCCCTCCTTCTGCAACGCCTCGTGAAACTGCTGGGACACTCCGCATATCTCGGACCCAGAATCAAACAAAATGTTGACCTCCCTCCCGGCAATTTTGCCACACAACTCAGGGACGTAAACTAGCTTTGACTCGGGTTCATCCTCCCCCCAACAAAAACTCCCCTTCCTCACAAATCATTCTAGTGGCCACTTTCTCTCCCCATGCAACCCGGGTCGCACCAACCTGACCACCTAGGCTGCACGACCACTGCCGTTTCCCGGCTGCTCACCTTGTCTGATGTTACCGCTGCTGCCCGCCTGCGATCGTTATCTGACGTCACCACTGTCACCCTGTCGCTCGCCATCTCCGCCCTGACCCCTGTCCGGTGGCGGCATGTTGTTATTGTAGTAGGGTGGTCCTTGTCTATGCCACCCCCAGATCTAATCTCCTCCCTGCCAACGACCTTGACCATTTCTAACCCCCACAGGGCTTACCTCTCGTCTGTCACGTCTGTTATCTTGCCGGCCCCCTGGGGCGTAGTTTTCACCTCATCCAAAACGCTCCTGCCGTCGGTTACGGTCACCATCGGGTCCTCCTCCATTGGTTTCCCCCAACTGATCTAATTCCTGTAAGATCCTCCTCATTTGTGGTATCGAATTCATCTCTTTTCCCATGACCGTACAGCGTACGTCATATGGTGTGTGTGAATATACCAGCATTATAACATCGGACTTGCTGAGTGGTTGATCATAGTAACTTGCCCTCTCTGTGACCCTAGCCAAGTGCTCCTCGAAACCCCCCACTTGGCACGTCCCCTGGTACAAAGCTGTGCTGTCTCCACCCTGAATGCGAGCATTGCAGTACTCCCCGAGGATTTTTTTTTTTTTCAAAATCGGCAAAGTCGTGAATTTCCCTGTCGTACATAGACATCCAATTTGTGCACCTACCGACCACTGATCGCTTCGTAATTGCGGTCTGCTCCGTGTCGTTACAATCGTAAATGCGGAAGAAGTCTTGTAACAGCGCTAAGTGCTTACGGGGCTGCTCCCCTTCCCCTCCTCCGAACTACAGGATATCTTGTTCCCGGTAGTTGCGGCTCATCTACATCGTTGTCCTGCCATCTATCCCATGGTGACAAGCCAGGCTCCTATTCTCACTCACACGTAGTCTGTTTTCCACATCATTAATATTTATCCTGAGTACTTCCACTACCTGCTCCTGTACACCTATCCTGCCCTCACACTCTACTACAGCATTCTCTATTGTGACCGTCCGCCCCTGTACTCGAGCTAGCTCTGTTTCCTGTGCCTCTGCCTTGCTACTCACTCTCTCCACATTAGTGCATAGCCCTGCCTGCCTATCTTCGAACTCTGACACCACCTTCTCCACTGTGACTTTCCCTGTCTCAACCATGTTTCGGACTTGCGTTATCTCTTTCTTAACTACTTCTAGTTCTTCTACTCGTTCCTGGCATTATTTCATCTCGTTCCCTACACAATTTTCCTTCCAGTCTCTCCACAGTTTCGTCTAGCCTCCTCTCTACATTAGCCACTATTTCAGCCCCTAATTGCCTCTGACCCTCTCTTACCTTAGCTATTTCCGCTCCTAATTCCTTCACGAACCCTGCCTTAGCTGCTTGCACCATCTGCATTATTACACCTAAAGTCAGCTGGTTTGGTGATAGTTGCTGAACTCCACCTAACTCCCAATTATCACCGCTGTCACTTCCGCTCACCAGCCTTTCCTCTTGTTGCAATCCCTCGTTCATGTGTATTTCCGTATTCTCCAGTTCGTCCCCTGACATCCCTCCTTCCGTACTCTCCATCTTTTAAATAAAACTCTCCAATTATTTTATGATTCTCAAGAGGCAAAGAAAAAAAAAGACCTCTCTCTTTATCATGAATCGTCCCGCTCTAGGTTTAAACGTGGTGCTGCATGCATACAATATCCTGCTCTCCTAGCGCCAGCATATGTATTACCCAGCTACCACACTCACTATGTGTAGCTACTACAAAACAATCTAATCATACAGTCAGCATACATATTACACAGCTATGTATAGCTGCTAAAAACAATCAATTATACACACTGTCAGCATACACATTACCAAGCTACTATGTATAGCTACAAAAAAAAATTATACAGACTGTCAGCATACACATTACACAGCTACTATGAGTAGGTACTAAAAAAACAATCAATTATACCCAGTCATCATACACATTAGGTACACAGCTACTATGAATAGCTACTAAAAAAAATATACACACTCTCAGCATACACATTACACAGCTACAATGTATAGCTACTAAAAGAAAATTATACACATTTACATTAGCTTAGCTTAGCCTCGGAGGTGTTCAATGGCCTACATCTACCTTATACTCTGTCGCCCGGTTACCCGACCTACCTGGCTTTTTCTCACGCCAACATCCCATTCCTTGATGTGGTAGGTGACTTTCGTCGACAAACACCGGTATCGCCTCTTGTTCCGCTGCTCGGATAAGGTCCCGTTCGTCACTGCGCGTTCAGATAAGGTCCTGTTTGTCCCCACGCGTTCAGATAAGGTCCTGTTCATCCCCACGTGTTCAGATAAGGTCCTGTTCGTCCCCACGTGTTCAGATAAGGTCCTACTCGTCCCCACGTGTTATGCTTCCTGCAGCATCAGCGCGTTCCGCTTCCCTGCAGCATCAGCGCAGTGGTCAGGCACCAGGCCGTAACACGTGTTTTCTCTCACCTAGCGGTCATTCCAGGTCCTTATCAGCTTGAATTGGTCCCGTCAAGACTACGCTCCACCTCTCAGCGGTACTTGATTCTCGCCAATTTATGTAGTGCTACTCCTTCCACACAAATAACCGCTCAGGCAACCACACTTGTGTGAGCGGTCCTCAGCAGTAGGCAGAGGCCTCTTATCTCAATGAGGGGGTGTGGTTCGTAGGTGGTGCGTAAATAACTTGATGAAATGATAGCAACAATGATGTTGAATTCAACACTGCAGTTTAATGCACACGAGATTACTTGATCACGTGCTCAACTTGATTACATACAAACAAAAAAATAAGTCCCTACTACACAAAAAAAATTCTCTGGAGTTAAAAGAAAAATAATAATATTGCCCTCCCACCATGCATGGGTGCACACGGGTCCAACACTTGACTCAGTCCGATAAAAAGATAAAACTCTCTGCGCCTCGCAAAGAGACGTCCGACCTCCAGCGTGCCCACATTGCCAAGGCTGAGCAATGGCCGCCTAGTCTCCCTTCTCGTCGCCGGAAGTCACGCTTCCAACATGGCGATCGTCAGCACACAAAAAAGTGAATTTAATTCCTGCTAGTGTATCCAGACTAAAATATAACAGCCAACTCGTCACTCTTCTTTGTCAAATTTAATACAGATATCAACAAAGGGTAAACTACTTACATATAAATGACCTATTTACCTTGTATCTCGCCTGCCACCCATGAGTGCAATACATCATACAGGCTGCTCACAACTCTCAATTACATACTTAGATCAAATTAACATTAAATGGTCTGGATACACTTCTAACATAAAAAAAAACATTATTCCTAAATTTTAGCAGAGGAAATACATGGCTCGGCCCATGATAACAGAATTACATCAGTGATATAAAATTACATAATATTACAGAAAGGAGCCGTTAATACTAAATTTAAGTTTATTTTCATATGCAACATGCACAATAATAAAAAGGCAATGCATTCCCTCAGTTCGTGCATGTAATTGAACTCATGTTTTCACTCCACCTAGCCTATATACATTCTTATTACAAATTACCAATATAGGCCGGGTTCTCCACTTACTTGGGTGACTTATACCCTAACTTACAGATGTACAGATGCCGGGTGGACATCAATATGAGAAAAAATAAATAAAATAAAAAAATTATTATAAGTTCAGAAAAAAAAGTGGGGAAGGATGGCCAAATACCTCACAAGGTGCTTCTGAAAGGGGTCCGGCAATTGCTGGTCTTCCTAGCCTAGAGCTGTGGCGTGGGTTACTGTGGGGGTAGATAAATCCACTGCAGCAGATTCTGAACCTTGAGCAACAATTGCTAGTGTTTGGAGTGGTAAGTTAACTGCTATGGTAGTGAGTTGCAACTGAATCGCGAACTGCACTGACAGCTGGCTGCAAAGGGTGCTGATGGTCATGAGGGGCGTTTCTGGAAGGGATCTAGCCGTTGCTGGTCTTCCAAGCCTGGAGCTGTAGCGGAATTACAGCTGAACTGTAGTTGTTGCAATTGAAATCGCGAACACAGCACTGGACGCTGTGAGCATGCATCATCCTTCTTGTTTTTACCTGATACATAACAGTAACGGACAAAGATTTTTTCAGAGATAGATTGGTGCTCACTATATCGCAAACTGCATATGCATTGCACAGTATTGATTCAAAAGTTTTGTACAATGTACGTTTGTGTAGTCGTGTAACGCATGTGTAAAATCACCAAACAAGTTAGGGTTCTTCATACAAATATGTTGTATAATTTCACAGATATTTGAGACATTGGTTATACACTTTTTTCTTTTCTGTGAATACTTTTTGTTTATTAAATCAAACAATTTGAGAGAGTTTTAGTAGTATCGTTTGCCTTTAAGTTTTCTAACATTGTTTTCATTTACAGATTATTGCCATTTTTTAGCTATTTTACATACAGATTTTTTATTTTTAATGTATTCCTGTTTTTGAGTAGGAATCATATGTTTTTCTGTTATATTTGTTTTAGGTTGTGTTAATTTTATTCCCTTTGCAGGTTTTATTCTTCCATGTCTGAGTTCAGCATGTAGTATTGGCGAAGCAAGAAGCTCAAAATGTCTTGCTGTCAGCTATAATTCCCTCTGTGGTTTATTGTAAGAAGAAAAAAAGTAATTGCATTTAGGAGTGATATTCCACTTTTCTTGCCGACTTCTAAATGTTTACATTGATACAGTTACTGTATTGCAAGTCCTGAACTACTATCACAAGCCTCAGAATGAGAAAAGGAAGTAATATCAGGCAAAACAACATCTGACGTGTAAAATAGCTGAAGTGTTGCATGTAACAACGACATATATTGAGTGTTGTGATAGTAACTGCCTTCAAGATTATGAAGAGGGAATCAGAAGATCTTGTAAACCTGATAGAGAGTGCAATAGAAATGTTAGCTAATGCAAACAAGCAAAGAAAGATTTTTACTGACACAATTTCCTCTTTCGAGGTCATGTAACATACCGCGTGTTGCGGACTATAAAAAATATTACAAATTGAAACAAATGTATAAACAAGCAAGTTTTACTAATCAAAAGTTACAAAGTTGGCAATTTAAACATATGGAAAATCCAAATATGTTTCCACACAGTGGACATTACTAGCGTCTGTGAGACCAAAAATTATTATTTAAAAATTTACAAAAAATATTAATTAGTTTTACAAGGATCACAAAGTATATCAACTGAAAAAAGGAAACATCTGGGCAAGTCAGAATTTTAATTACATGAAACACATGACACGCCAAACGTGCCATCACAAAGTTACTTCCGCGGACTCCATAATGTCAAAATCTGGTGTTACAAAGCTAGAAGTTAATAAAGCAACACACGTGTATGCAAAAAGCCATTGGGCAGTCAAGCGACAAATAATCACAACAGCTAATAAATACCATGCGGAAAAGTCAAATAGCAAAGAACATACCAAAACCCTACAAAAAACATTTTAAGACCGAGAGTTAATTTTTTGTCAGCCGGCGACCGAAAAAGGAATTTATAAAAACATTATAACATGAATTAAACAAACTATTTCAAGCACAACACATGACGGCAGCCGCCTTTCTCGCCATGGCGGGACAAGTCTCCAACCTACCCTATCACACTATCTAGGAGCTCGGAAGTACTTACATTCTCAGTGCCCACGTCCAAAAGAGAAATGAAAAGTGAGCTGACGGCCCACGCAAGAACCTTAGTTCAACCTGGCCATGGTCTAGCTACCGTGCCTGCGCAGGGAAAAGGAGAAGGGGAAGCATATACTAAGACTAGGAAATATAGCGATACTAAACAACAGCCTTCCAAGCCATCAAGTCTTAACAATAGTCACGTGGTCCACTGTGCACCGCTGACGAAAGCGCTGAAGGCACCCAAACGGTGCAGTCAAAAGAGAAAATGATGCCAGTTTTCAATGTGTTTGGCTACGTGGCTCATCAGGCACACAAGTTATGTATAGAGAAGTGTTTACTGGCGGTCCCTGCTCCATATTAAGAGGAACTACTTTCTGAATGCACAATTGAGCTTGTTAAACAATGTCATCAATCAGATGAAAAGTCAAGGCAGGTGTCAACAATTAAAGATAATGTAAATGTAGGGTAGTAAACAATATATGCAGATGCAATTATTATTACACAACGTAAATTAACTTTACTCATTTGTTAAAAGAGAGTATCCTAATGAGCAGATCAAAGTTATATGTAATTAATCGCAGTGGCTTCTGGAACACTTGCAGTTTGTGTATGTAATACAACATGTCCAGCTGTTAGTACTATAAGTGTGTTATGCCTACATCAAATACAGTACCACAAGCTTTTTAATTTTCTAGTTTGAAACACATAATCTTTTGTTTCAACAAGTCCTAAAGTCTATTACTTCATAGAATTTTGACAAATAACAAGTAGTGATAAATCAAAACCGTAGAATTTATTTAACATTAATTCATTTCAAATATATGTTAATATGAAAGTTAAAATGCAGAATATAATAATGAACTTCAACATAAAAAATTATGAAGACAAATTGGTAAAAGTTTTCTTGAACATAAGGACCCAACACTAAAAATATACAACAACAAAATGCTTTCCTCATACACTAAGCCTCATGTCTGGGATCAAGATCAAATACAAGAAAATCGTCAAGAAAATTATAACATCAAGAATTCAGCAGTCATAAACATCGTAAAGTTAAGGAAATTCACAAAGGTAAATCCAACTTGTGTATCAGTTATGTAAACTAAAAACTTGCACTAATTAACTTACTGTGTCAAATTCGAAATAAGGAACACATTCAGTAAAATTTGGTTAACAAGAATTACAGAATTACAAATATGTGTTACAGTTACAACCAACAACATGAGGGTGAATGTGGCATAAAATAAAAGCTTCTGCTTGTAAAAGCACACTACAAATGTTTTAACAAGTTTGACAATTAATTTAACAACATTCTTTAAATGACACAAGTTTTATAACCATCCTAACAACTCACAACAAACAACGTGATGTTACGATGCAATACAAAGTTTACACAAACAATCCAAAATACAAGTCGTGCGACAAAACTAATTTCTTGGTCACAAAGTATCACGATCAAGAACCTGCTACAAAATTGACTGCTCATTACTGTAAAGCGGAAAGTTTCCTAGGACCTACAGAGTATACAGTAGGCCTACTGATCATACATCCATTTTTAAATAAAAGTTCTCAAGAAAAGCTATTCAAAGCTTCATCAAGCTCATTGGTCAAAGTAGAGAAGGCAAAACATTAAATGGCAAAAACATAAGTACAAATCACTTCAAGGACTATCAAATAATGTAACAAAATAACCTCATAATAAAAAGAAATACATTTATTTAACCCAAGCCATAATTTTGAAGAGGTAAACAGGATATCCTAAGCCATCTACAATGCCACCCATGTATCCTGTATTAAGAGTCCAGTTACAGTAGACCTATATGTTACTGGTGAGAGAAATAGAGGAAGTGGACCAGCCGCACACGTCAGAACCTCTCTGATTGGCTGAGTCATGCAGGCTACTGCGCACTTGCATGGCAGAGAAGTAGGAAAACAGAACGGAGCAGAACAAGTCCTAGATTGGCAGTAAGTTGTCCCGTGCTGCCGCCAAGAGAGCTCACAGTCTGAATGTCTCGCAGTACCCTCTGCCTTCAGATGCTTGTATGGTGCAGTGTATGCTAAGAAAATGTGAGAACTGTACAACTGATGCACACTTTCATTACAGGATTGTACTTACGCTCTCAGACTGGGATAGGAATGGTCACATTCAGTATAGGTAGTGGGTGCATGTTGACCGAACTGAACTGAAACTTTTTTTCAACAATGTTCAGTGACTTCATTTACAGCAAGATGATTGAGTGATCCCTCATTATTTCACGAAGTGGCAATATTTTGAAGCAAAAAAAAAAATGCTAGCATTTGTTGTGAAGAAGACAGTTGTGAAGAAGACAATATTGTATTGGATTTCAGTGATAAATTTTTATTTTTGATACAGAATGAAACGCAAAGTTACTATTGGACAGCTGCTGTATGTGCTGTACGTCCTTGTGTTGTATACCGCTGTTAAGAAAACAAACCACTAACATCACTTCCGTGTTGCTTGTTTGACAATATGTATCATGATGTGGCATTTATATACACAGTGCCGTGTGAGATACGTAGTGAGTTGCATTGAATAGAATTTTCCTCACATTAAAACAGTTGAGTATTTGGCATGCGACTGAGCAGTGCAATACAAAAGAAGCAAATATTTCATAAGTATTCAGGTAGTTATAGTATTCAGTCACGAGGTTAGCTCGGGCAGGGCATAATTTCAGCTTGAGGTGTTCAAGAAGTTACTTGAGTAAAGTTTTCAAGAGTCTAATAAGTCACAGAAACCAGAATTGCTTGCAGTTTTTTAGATATAACCTGGTGACTGAGAAAACTTGATAATGTAACTTCGCAGCCTACTTAACCTCGGCAGGTTAGTGCATACACATAAGTGCCTTTTGTCATCATACTTGTGACTTTTATCTGCCTGCCTCTTTGTTCTTCTATGCAACAAGCCATGAGAAATAGTTATGTGATGGGACTGAAGCAACCGAGAGTGTACAATATAATCTAGGATTGAGTTTGCATTTGACTGTCTGCACAGTCACAAAAGCTGGCTACACAAAATACACATTAGGAAGAATTTTCATAGCTATGTAAATAGTAAATACTGTAAAACCTCGTTAATTCGAACTTTGTTAATTCAAAATTATACATAAATCGAAGCCATCACTTGGTCCCGAACATGAGGATTAGATTTTTCATGCTATGGAGTTTGGTTAATTCAAAATTCAATTAATTTGTAATTCGAAGTCATTTTGATAGAGAAGTCAGTAAAGTGTGCGAAATCTAAGAATAAAGCTATGTTGTGTGGCCCTGGCTTTGTTTCCGTTACCGTGCCTGCCTGTGTCGCGCTGACCGTGAGGCTTCCTTGCTGTCTGCTTGTGCACGGCGCTCGAGTTCGAGTGAGTGTGTGTGTGATGATGCGCGCAAACAGAGAGGAAAAGAAGAATAGAGGGCAGGAATGGCACAGCGTGTGACAGCCTGTGGCATACTTTATTTACCTTGGCCTGTAGCTGTGTTGTGTTGTGATCATGTGATTTTGTGCTCAGTAAGACACGTACACATGTGCCACGAGTCTGGAGTATTTCAGCTGCCAGGGAGAAGCGGAGTGAATGAGTGGAGGAGAGGATGAGGAGGAAGGTAGCCTGGTCACACAGCATCAACTCCCGCCCTCCCTTGTAGCCAGAGCTGGTTTATTTTTAGAACTTCTCCACTTCCCTTCCCCCTACCTGCCTAGCTAGCCACATACCAAGCAGATGCCAGAGTTGTGTCACCCTGCAAGTGCCTTCTAGTTCTTATTCTCTTCTACCTTCCTCCCCCCTTCCCTCTTTCAGGCATGAGTCCCCAGTCAACAATGCAGCTTCTAGGAGAATACAGCCAGCAGAATGACAGGCAAAAAAAGCACATGTTTGTTTCCCGTCTTCGGCTGGTGTCGTGTAACTGGCAACTCATGGAAGGAGAGAACAGATAGCAGTCAAGATCGCAGTGTCTGCTGCCTCCCTTGCTACGTTGCCACATTTTGTGCACTGCACTGATGCCATACAACCGTCTTGCTGGCTGCAGAACCTGTCCCTGTGTATCACTCAACATCTTATCAATTAAAATAATATTTAACTAACACAGCATCTGATATTTCCTTGGAAAACCTAATGGAAAAATAACTTTGCACTTGCGAAAATTACTCAAATGACCACAAACTTTCGTTGGGGCGGAGGGTTGGTCATAATTACTATTTTGGGTGTGTTACATTGTTTATTAAATAATTTCACTGACAAAACGTCTCGTATTCCTTTGAAAAGCTACTGGAAAATCACTTTGCACTTGTAAAAATGACTCGGCATGAAATATTTACAATTTTTTTTTTGGGATATAGGGCGGTAAAACTTACCGTTTTGGGCTAAAAATTCTTCAAGATGTGTGTAAAATTCTCCCGCCTCTTAAAGATCCAAAACCATGCATTTTTTAATTACCGTATTTGCCGGCGTATAAGATTACTTTTGTTTTACAAGTGCCTCTGCCCCGTTTTTTTACCTCGCATTGCAGCTGTAATGCGAATAGTTAGTAACTGTCCATGCCCAGTTCCGTTCCACGCAGCTCCACCCCCTCCAACTTTCTCCCCTCTTGCCGCTCTGTCTCTCCTGCGCGTAGGGGAGGAAGAACGTCATATTTCCTTCAAGGACAACTTACACGAACACACTGCACTCTCTGCGCGAGGTGGTCGCATAAGTATTCGCACTAATTATATATTTATTTTTGTCGGGTCGCGCCTGCCGCATTGCGTTTGACGCGCTATGGTGATTGTTACCTATATGAAGGATCGTTTTATCTAAGTAATAATAAAACGTTGTTTTAAATACAGCTCTGTAAATTATCAACTGCAATTGTTTAAAATCATTATATTCACAGTCTCCATCCATACTTATTTTACCTATTTTAAAATATAATTATAAATTCTTGTTATATTCAACAGTAATAATAAGACAGTAATTGTTGTAAAAAGGTGTTGTAAAGTGTACAACCAATAAGTGTAAAAAAAATGTAAAGGCCGTTGACAATAAAGTCGAGTCAAAACGTTGGTTGTTGCTGAGGCATTAGTGCACCATTCTCCGTAGTAAGTTATATTAATCTGTCAAGCAAATAGAACATTTATTTACATAGTCCACGCAACTTAGATAGTTATAGTAGCCAGCTGTAAAATGCCCAATAGAACAACGAGTAATTAGTATTTTAAATAAACATAGGAAACAAGAACCTTACTTATTCCAAGTCGAAGCTATGTGCAGTATCTGTTCCACGTGAATCTTCATCAGATGACGGTTGAAGACTTACAATGATCTTGTCAATTTCTATGTCCATGATTCTATCACTTTTAATATTCAAATTCAATACCTTTAACATGGTTGCAGCACTTTGTCCACTGTTCGATGGAGTAAGAACCAAACAATTTCTCACATAGTTTTTTTAGTTTTTTTTTTTCCTCTGACGAAGTAGATATTTCATCTGAAACTTTCCTCTTGATGTCTGTCCACACTAGCTCGATCGGATTTAGTTCTGGGTGGTACGGCGGCAAACGAATCATGTCATGACCATATTTTTTTTAAGATTCCATCTACCTTGAAAATTTTTGGGGAGGGATGCAAACATAACAAATCTGCCTTGTTCATTTCAGGAGAAAACTGGACACCATTTTCCCTAAGCCACTCTTGAATGTTGTGTTTAAGGGTAGCTAATGTAGGTTTCTTTTTAATTTGAGCATTATGATAACTGGCATTGTCTAACACAATGACACTGTGAGTTGTCAAATTTGGTATTAATATTTGTTCTAGCCACAACGAAAAATTTGCATAGTTCATATCATTGTGATAGTCACAGGATTTTTGTTTGGATTTAAAAATCAACACCGCATTCCGTACAAAGACTTCCTCGCCACTAACATGCACGACTATCAATCGTTGGCCTTTACTGATGGATTCATTTACCCCCAGTTCAGTGCTTGATTGCCAGCAAGAGCTTACACTTTGAGTAGCATGTAGATATGTTTTATCAATGTATACTATATTCCGCCCTGCATTTCGGTACACACAAATTTCTTGTAAATATTTCCCTCTCCATGCGGAAATGTCAGGTTTCTCGATCAAAATTTTTCTTCTAGAGTGACATTTTTCTCATCGAAAACCGAGACGTTTCAACAAATTTCGCAAGTATTCTTTGCTACAGTTCAAAATACCATTGTCTCATAAGAACTATGTCAAGTTCTGTAATGTCGGCACTGTTTTTTTTAACAGTAAAAAATTTCTACGTACTATACATTCCGAAAAGTCATCAACTTCAATTCTTTTCTTTTGTTCTTTGTTCTTACCCGTGGGAGTAGAACATGATAAACTATTTTTACTTTTAACCTTACCTTCGGTAATGATGCTTTTGATGGTTGACTGACAACACCTGTTGCCGCACTTGCCGACTCTGTGACGTAATTTAATTTATATAAACGTTTCTGTTCTTTTAAACATGTAACAACATTGTAAACTATTTCCCGAGCTTGTCCTCGTAATGGTGTACCGGCTGAAATGTACTACTTAATTCCCGAAGTGGACGCCATAAGGCAACATCGTTATCGTATCGTGTAAACCGACTTGCAAAGCCCTCTCTCGCGAGCGACCCGAGCGACGTGTCCAGGCAAATGCACGACAGTAGACTGATCCCCTCCACTCCACCCCACTCCAAATCACGTGACTGCTGCCTGACCTTGGGGTCTGCGCAGGTCGAAAACAAAGTTGCCGTATTATAGTGTCGTTTGGCGATCGATACATCTGGAGCGCGTACCGAGATCCTTTGACTCGCCAGCACGAAACTCTCGGGCGGAGAAAACGAGGCTCTAGATACTGCGTGCTTAGATATTTTGTTGCGCCCTAATCTCTGATCTCGCCCTAATCTCTGGTCTCGTCCTAATTTCTGGTCTCGCCAGCACAAAACTTACGGGTGAGAAACTGTCGCTGTGCATTTCCTTGGCTCTTAGGCGCCTTGAGGGCAGTAGTGCCCATGTTATTGGTTTCTGTGTCTCCTATGACATTTATAAAACTGTAATAAATGAACTAAAAATATTTATGTTTCTGGCAAAGGAAAAAAAATATTTTTCAAGATTTTGTACATTCAAAACTATGACTCGTCTTATGTGCGGGGTCATCCTATATGCCGGCAAATACGGCACTAATAACAATCACATGCTGTGGCAGGCAACACGTGGCAGACATCGAGCGCTGGAACAGTGAAGGGGAAGCGCAGAGTTGCCGACAGCCTAGTAGACGTGATGCGAGCTACTTGCAGTACAGTGCTCGCCAAGTAAAATGCAGCGTATGATAACCAAGAAAAATGCAACAAACTTTTTTGGTCCAATTATTTTATACTACTATTCCCTTTTTCAATTCGAATGCTTAACAGTTCTCGAAGACTACCGTAAAAATGGGTGTAGAAACACCAAAGGTGCTTTGTACCTTAGCAAAAAAAAATTTTTTCTTCTTTAAAATTCTATAATTCGAAGTACAAAATTTCGGTCCTGAGCACTTCGAATTGACGAGGTTTTACTGTATTGCTGCTGGCTATGTTATGCAAATATTATTGTTAAATGTAAATATTTTGTGAGGAGGAGGAAGTGAGGGGCAGCAGCCCCCTGGAGGAACTATTAAGCATTGTATAATAAAAATCTGCTTACGTCTTTTTCAAAATAATACAACAAATATACAGGAAACTCGTGACTTGCATAAGAAAAACATTGGAAACAGAAATTTTTTATCTGATTGAAAGAAGTGGCGTCCAGGACACAGGAATTAAACTTTGCAACAGATCTACAAAAGCAATGGTGTTGCCTTGTAATAATAGTTTCCAGTACTTTGAACCTCTGAATTCAACAAAAACTGATGCTGGACGTACTGGACTTAATGAGGGATTTAGTTTCTGTTATATGTGCAGAGAAAACCTAACCATGGCAACACTGTTTGCCTTGTAGCATTTCTGAACCATCATCTCATATTGTTATTAGTAATTTTGAGTTAGTAAGAGAACATCAGCCACGAGGAGGAGATGATTGCGTAAAATTTGTGGCATATCATGTACTTGCATTTTCATTTAGATGTCCTCGTATGTGTTGCTGAGTGTGTTTGTAAATTTCTTTTTTACTAAACTATTCCATTTGAGCCCATTGTGTCATTGCACAAAAAAACACTTTTCAGACAAGGATGGAATGGATGGAAGGAAGATGAAAAGTACTTACTTGCGCACAGTTTTCAGGGTATTAAAAAAACTGCTTAAAATATCCTACAGCAATGTGGGCTACACCAGGATGATAAATCAGAATGTATGTAGGTTTCACATGCAGTGTATCTCACCAAATATAATTTAACACATTAATTGCTGCCATTGCTGCTGCCACACTTCTGGCATAGGCAGCTTCCTTAATAAGGATGTGTCCAATGTACTGTGTATTCAGTCGTCTCCCAGTACCAGTAGCTCTTGAAGAAACTACTTTCACAAAAAATAAACTGAACGAGTGGAAAAGAAAACATGCCTTAGTTCTTCAATTAAAAGAATGATTCATATAAAATGTTAATACTAGGACAGTATGGCAGGCAAAGAATTTTTGGTGGTATATCGTAATCTTGGGTAATATGTTCAAGGTGTAGTTATTCTTATGACGAGAGTAAATGGAAGAAAAAACGTTCACATCAGAAGCTTGTTAGACAGCTTACATGACCAAATTGTGGTCACATTTATTACAGACATCAGATATTAACAAGAAAAATGTGCAATTGAACACACATTATACCTGGAGGAAGGAATATATTACCAATTTATTGAGTCGTCAACAGCGGTGAGTATCTTACGAGATGCAGATATACTTTTTCTTTCATTCAGGTATCCTGTTTTCTCTTCACTTTTGGCCATGCTACAGGATGAAATTGCCAAAGCTACAAGTTTTATGACTATATATTTTTAATTTGTAGTTATTATGTATTTTAATTTTTCTACTAAAAAAAATATGTATGCAAAACAAAATCTGCCATTTAAATTCTCATCTTTTAATAGGCATGTAAAAATGTCTACATCAGTATTTTTCTTAATTTTAACTCTAAAAGTGACTTTCTTCAATAGGTATGTGACACTAACTTTTTGGAACTATTAATTTTGACCAAGTTTTGAATTATATTTTGGCTAAAAAAAGAAAATACCTAAATATTTTTCAGGTTCTTGTATTATGCACATATCTCTTCCAGTTTATAAGAAATTCTGAGATGTACGGAGCCATTATATATATATGTTGAACTGAACTGAAATTACCTATGCAATTATTACCCTTTTCACACCTTTTTAAAATCTCAGTTTGTGGTTTTGACCTGTCATTTTTCAGTAATTGACGTAAGAATAAGAATAGAAATTAAAATGAAACAATATGTAAGTTAATTGTGCTCGTTAGGATGATACGTAGTAATTTATTTTTCTTATATTTATTTTCATATATGTACTTATAAACATGTACACAATGTAGTATTGATGTACAGTTTGAAGTATCTAGGTTCCTAGTTCATTGTGAACATGCCTGTACACATCAGTACAGATTACAGTAAGAAATAGATACATACAATAATAAGCTAGTGTCAGTACAGGAGTGGATCACTACATGTGTACAGTACTAAACTTTCTATTGAATGGTTGTTTTCAAGTAATAGTCAGTTTATGGAGTCAATTCACATTATGGCTTGATAACAGCACGTTAGCTTGTTCTTTAAATTAAGCATTACTTAAGTGTTGTTAGTTGTAATGTTTACAATATAATGTTCAGTGCGAAGTTGCTCAGTTGAATTATTTCAATGTAGGCCTATTGTGACACTTAAAGAATCATTCATGTCTGTCAATTTGAAGAGAATAAGTTCCTATTCAAATAAGACTTCATATGTCAAATATTGAAATTGTTTGTGATTACCATTGTGGGCGTAACTAGGGGAAGCTGCAGGTGGATTAGCTGCTCCTAGAATATTATTAGTCCTCTCATAAATATATCTGACCCTACTACAGTATTTATGTAAATAGCTCTGGAGATCTCGTAGGGAGAAAGAGGCTTTAGCCCTTCCTACAATGTAATGTTCGGTACACCAATGATTACTATAAAAACATTGAAAAAATATAATAATTTGTACACAAATTTTTTCTCCGATCTAATGGAAGTTGTACACAATATGACGTATGGTTTTAAAGGATATACAGTAGGAAACATCAAAATTTATTGAGTAAATTATCTGTCTACCGTCTGTGGAAGAAGAATATCTTGTCTGCGCAACTGACAACAATGATTTTACTGATACCTCAGACACTTTATATGCCTGAATGAATTAAACTGTGTATCTCCTGAAAGTCTTTATATATTACTAGAGTGATGAGAACTGTGATATATGTCCAAGATGTATGCAAATATTTTATAACCATTAACCCGTTCAGACTTTTGCCTCATATATGCCAGGTTGTAAATCAGTTTTAAAAAGTTAATAAAAAATTAACAAGAAAAATGAAAATATTTTCAAATATTTTTTTTTTTTGAGATGGCTATTTTTATTGCCTACATATATGTATTTATTATTTCATGCGTTTAAAACCTTGAATATTTTGTGCATACGTTGTAAAAAAATAAAACAAGATGTTTTAATGGGTTAATGTAGAAGATGGAACCAATCTCTATTGGATCCAGATAATTTGATAAGGGGGGAAAATATGGCTTACTCTGCCCCCTTCCTAATTTTTTTGCCTAATTTTACAGTAAAGCAAGTAAAATATTGGGTAGAAAAATAATTATAGTTGCTGTAATATTAATTTAGTTGTAGTATTTTAGAAATTGATTTTTTTGCTATCTGAAAAAAATCTGTTCCTGAAAATTTCACGAATTTTAACTCTTCATTTCGATTTCATTTACAGGCGTTGACATACACGTAAACATTATGAGTACATATTACGAAACGAGACACTAGCTTTATGTTACAAATAAACGTTAATGACCTTTTTCTCAGCCGAAAATTGATTTCATTTTCATTATTAAATGAATTAACTTCTTCTGGGCCAATATTTTTCTGGTCTAACTTTCTCAAACAAGCCTGCCACTGCTTTGATATATCGCCAGGGGCACATGCCCCCCTCCCCCTCTTGCCCCTTTGGGAACCGATATCTACAAACAGAAGCAACTTATTCTGTGTGAGTTATGAAATTATTGTTACAAGTTTGAGAGCACAAACTTTATATGTGGGCAATTCCCATGAGTTCTTTGGGATAGAGGTCTTAATTACAAATAAAAGAGTTAAATTAAGTACTGGATTTAATAGCTTACAAAGCTACGAAATACACAAAACAGTAATCAACTAGAACTCTCACAACACAATTAGTTATGCACACAATTACTCCTGTGTCACAGACACGTTAATTAAGTTTGACAATTAAAGCACAAGAAAAGTCTACCATCAATTAATTAAACACTATAA
>PNEQ01017257.1:0-49681 GCA_003012365.1 Medauroidea extradentata | reverse complement strand
AGCTGTCTTCACTCTTGAGGTCTTCTGTTCGACTCCCGTCGCGCACCTCCTCTTCGCCTGTCAGTCCGCCGCAGCAGTCCTCTTGTATCGCCAACACTGCTCCGCAGGTAGCCGCCTGCCGCCTCACAGTAGACTTAGACGTCACCAAGATGTCTTCACCAGTCTCTCTCCACAGGCGTAGCACCTTCCTCTAGCACTTCCAAAAGCGAACTCTCCTCAAATGTGCCGATTCGGCCTTCTTATACTCAGTGAAACAGTCGGGGATTTACCGCATTACAGGGGTCTAAAAATAGATATTTCATCATGTTTCGGATATGCTTTTAGTCACGTAGGCCACCCTCGAAGGGTTAAGACGCAGTTGAGACAGGTATCTATGACGTAGGTTCGGCGGGTTTCCCACTATGAGCCACCCGGGCTTTGAGTCATCGGCCAGCCCTCAAGGTGTTACGAAACAGCCGCCGACTACTGGCCTCCAGGAACATGGCACGCAACATTATGTTTTGTTCACTCAGTTGTAAAATTAAAATTTAATACATAGAGAAGATTAATTGTTTGCTTTTGTTAATTTAATTAGTTTTTAAATTATTTTTGTTTGACTGCTATTTCACCAGTCTAATAAAGTAAACCAGGTTAACGAACAAAAGTTATTGTAACCCACATTTTGGACAGGTTTTACACCGTATGTATATTTTTTCTATATTTATTTGTCAGCTGTAACAAGTAAACCAATTTAAAAAAACACTGGTGTTGGTATGTTGTGTTAAGGGCTGTTATGGGCTGCAATGATAATAGTTCACTAAATTTAAGAATTTAGGTTCCTGTTTTTTTTTATTTCAGCTTTTAATTTTTTAAATATCAATTTGAAAGAGTTTTTGCCACTGATAAGGTAGTGAACCAACCATTTTGACATAGATATCACTGCAAAGTACTCTAAGTGTACATATTTGTTTCAAGTTTTCATTTTTTTTTTTTTTTTTTTTTTTAAATAGGGGGAGTTTAAAAAAAAATCTGGAGTTAAGAGATTATATTAAAACATCAGACAAAAAAAAGTTTGTTTTAATCATTATTTTGAGTAAATAGCTCTATGTCACCTATCTACAATGGCACATTACTTTGTAACTGGTCCAGATATTAAAATATTCCAATAATGTAGTAATAGTAAATGTTATTTTTCCCTACACTGGAGTGGTCATCATAATGGTCTGTAAATGCAATATGTTGGCAGCTAAAATCAACTGTGGATATGCTTGTAGGGGTATACATTTGTATGTCATATGTAAAAATTCAAATTTTTGAAAGTGAATCAGCAATGTAGAAAATCTAAGGTTGAGTGATTTTTGATGATATAACCTTACTGTTGATGTACCTACTGTTTTAAATAATTCACTAAATGTAAAAATAACTTATTACTTACTCTATTAATACCATTTGAAATGTAAAGCTATATAAATTATAATTGATTTATTTTAACGTTATTTATTTGAAACTACTTTCAAAACTGTTGTAGGTGAGTGGAATTTCTTCACTTTTGAGGTTCTACAAAGACGAAGAGAACAGTTTTGTCTTCTCGACTGTTAAAAAGGGACATGAAGATTTTTCATACATGCAGCCAGTGTTGCAGATGTATTTTTGGCGACCTTTGGTAGCGGTATGGTTGACAGGTCTGTATGTGTGTTGATCTTAGATCCTCTTGTTTGAATTACGTTGACTGCAATTAAAGCATGTTTCACTGTGGTAGTACTATCATGATAGTAGCTTTTAGAACAGTGTGAGATAATAACTGCAGTGATAGTATCCGTATTCATAAGCATCAAAATATGTGGGAATAGTTAAACAAAACTATGTCAAAACTAATGAAGAGTATTGGACATTAATAAGTGAAAGGTATTAAAAATATAAAGTAAATAACATGCAATAATACACTGATATCCATGATAGCACTGCAACGTTGTTAAAATCAAGGTAAGCATTGTGATAGTTCCAGTACTCTCACGCCCGCACTATAGTGCTATCACGACAGTGACTATCATAGCTGTTTACTTGGCAGCGAATAGAGGTATTCATGTTGTGTAAGAGCAGTTTATATTGGAAAGTTGTTTGGCCAATCTTCCAGTGGTTGTTAATAGCTTTGGGATTATTGAAACTTTGTTTGAGCAAGCAAAAAAAAATTTTTTCCCCCAAGCAATACATTTTTCTGCAACTCAATTTTTTCTGGTTATCTGGATAGCTGCAATGGGGAAGTTGCACATTTATATTTTACATGTCAATTCATTTACATTGAAGTATTTATGACTTTCTTTTCATTTCTGTGCTTCCATATGTGTTATCAAGAGAAGAGTTAATGCCATTTAAAAAGTAGTTGAAATGTTACGATCATCATTGCGACGCCACCTGGTGAAACAAGCCGGCCTGCTGCTGGCGGGTCTAGCAGTTGCGCCGAGTATTCCAGAAAGGTCAAATAATCTTGATGCTGGCCAAAACAAAAGTTGTTTACATTGTGTATAATACCTAAGTGTGCTGTATGCTTTTAAACACATACTGAAAGTTATTTTTTTCTGTCTTGAAAAATGAAAAAAATCCAAAACCAATGTTTATAAGCTACTTGACAAGACAGCAAATAATATTGTGACCACCATTGAGATTTGGTAGCTGTGAAGACACTTGTGACTTAAGCATTATATTAAGCATAATTTTATAATTTGTATATGTACAGTGAACCCTCGATAACTCTGACTAAAAGGGGGGAGAAGCTGTCCGAGTTACGATTTGTCCGTGTTATCGAGGGGCGTCCGGAGAGGAGAGGTACGCAGTCATTAATCACAAGAAACGTGAGGAAATCAGTATGCTATCATTTCTACAAGCAAAATAGGCGGCAATATATGTATTGCTTTGTACGTATCAATTTACAGGAGGGGGTAGTGGGGAAATTATCACTGTAACGTGGAGAACTATAAAAGAAAGAATCTCAAACAACCTGGGCCGGCAGATTCTTTTTTATTTATTTTTTATGCTACTTCTGGCTGATCTTTTTTATCTGTGCTAGAAGTTGGCACCAAGGCACCCTTCTACCACATAGTGCCGGTCCCACACTCTCGCCGAGGCGGCTCGGCCGAGACAGGGATGCGAGACTGCCCGAGGCGAGAGTGTACGAAGGGGGTCCCACACACTCGCCGAGAGACAACTCCTCCCCCGAGACTGTGCGAAACTGTCCGAGGCGAGACCCAATATGGAGGATACAGACCTCGCAGTAGCATCTGCTTTGTTTACTTAATATTTTTGTAAATAGGCCTACTAATTTCTTTTGATGTTACTTGCTAGCTGTGAATGCAAAAAATAAATAAATAAAACTTCCAAGAGAACAATGTTAATTTAGACCTACTAGGTAACTTCAATTTTTTGTCAAGTTTATTGCAAAGAACAGTTTAATGAAACGATAACGAATAGTTTACAGGAGTACAAACTTTATATTTAATAAATATAATTTTTTTTCTACAAAACACGATTAATTTGAAATAAGTAGTTCATAATGCTTGTAAATATCACGATGTATAATTGTTGCGACATACCTACTAGTGAAATAAATAAAGATATAGAATACAGCTCACTTGATGAATATTATTTTCTCGTCATTTCACATAAATTTTAATTTTTGTTTGTTCGTAATCAATTCGTTTTGCGTGGTTTTCATGACTAATATACACTCAGAATAAGTGCGTAATTTTACTGTCTGACATTGTACTTACTGTTTTTTCCGTGTTGACTGTTGGAGCGTATTCATACACCGGCCCCAAAAACTGCCCTATTGTATCAAAAGCAAACCATATGGGTTTGTAAATGTCGTCTGCTCCAGCTCCAGATTTAATTAAAGCCTTCTTTTTTCTAAGGTGCTTTATTCAATAGTCTCAGTTTTGCACATCGCAGCAAACAATAAGTTTTCTGAACATAATCTAATTAAAGGTGTTCCAGTGGCTAGTATTCAAATTTTTTATTGGTTTGAAATAATGCTGGTTTTGCAGGTGATTGTTTTCAGTGTAATTTCCTACTTCAATATTTTTTTAGCTCGCATAGTTTTCCTATAGTTGCATGTCAAAAGTCAAAATGTGTCGTTTACTTGAGCCTACTTTTGGCAAAAACCAACACACATACCGAAACGAATTAATTCACAGTGAAGTAACATGGACAAAGCTACAAAACTTAAAAACTCAAGCTCATAACAAAATAGGTAATACATTTGTTATTGATATGTTATAAGCAATTACGAGATTTGGATAGTTATATATATACAGAGAACTCAAATTTACGCCTGCCACACCAACGAGAGTGTAGGGGGACGTTCGTCCTCTGGCCTCGCTTGTCCTTGGGCCTCGGTGGGTGTCTGCTCCTTTGACACGGTACAGAAGTTCGCCTCTGGAGCGAGACCTGGCGAGGCGAGGTGAGGCAGGACGAGGCACCCCGAGGCGAGGCGAGGTCATCCCCTACATTCTCGCACTCGGGCTGTCTCGTGCCGCCTCGGCGAGAGTGTGGGACCGGCATAAAAGTTCTCACCCCCTTGTCACGTCTGGCTTGCGACAGTCTATGATGAGCGGGCGGGTGTGTGTATATGTGTGTGTGTGTGCGCGTGCGTGTGTGTGAGATAAGCTAGGGTGGTAGAGTGCGAGCGGAAGTAGTCAAGGTCAACCGGTACAGTCTCAACAGTAATACAAACACTGCACGTGACCACATGCAACTCACGAGATGTTTACGTTAAAAATGTATCAACATCAGCATGTCACAGTGTCTGCAGACAGCTGCTAGTTTCCTACGAGAAATTGTTTTTTTTTTTTCCAGGGCCTCTTTGTTAGGATACGAGGCCAGGAGCAACGTAAATCTCAGTCTACCTTTCCTTTTTTTTTTTTTTTTTTTTTTTTTTTTTTTTTTTTTTGTTTAGTCGAAGTCTACAGCCATGGTTGAAGTGATAATGTGCGCTCATAGGCCTCTCTTCATACTAGCTGCGTCGTCATAGATCAGTGACGTCTTTACACACACTTTGCACTTAAAATAAATTTCACAGATACCACCAACATTAACGGGAACTCAATAAAAGCCCATTCATTTGAATCATTTAACTTTTTCAAAAGCGAGGCCCTCGAGAATGTGCGGCCCGGGGCAAATGCCCCTTTCTGCTCCCCCTCTCCTTATTTTATAATTTATTAAGCCCTGTTTTTCGGTAGCGCGCCAGCCTCTAGCGTTGTGGATTAGGCGCCAGTTTACTTTGCGAGAGGCCCTGGGTTCGAATCCTTGCTCGGGCATGGATGTTGTGTTCTTTCACCTCACTTCACCCTCATCGGCTTGTAAGACGTCGTTAAAGGGCCGTAAAACCCTCTCACTTCCTTACCTACATTGCAATGCAAATCAATGGCTTTTATTTTTTTTTTTTATCAATGTCCGGAACAAATTGTTTTGCAATCTTGAATTTATCGCACATACCACAACAAAATTAATTTCCCTGTAGGTGCCATTGTGACCTGTAGTTACCATCCAATTCACCAGCATCATACTGAAATGTTTATTTATGACGCACGTACGCGCACGCGTGTGTGTGTGTTTGGCGCGCGCGGTGAAGAGGGAGGAAAGATAAAGAAGGGAGGTCGGCCTGCTGAGTTGCATCTCTACTCGCACGCCTCGCTAGCAACATTTAACCACACGGAACTTGCCAGATATTTTACTGTGGGGTTATTAAAGGCTACGTAGCAATGAGCAACTGCTTTTAAAGCTTAATACTGTTTTTAAATAAAACGTGATGGATTTAAATTAAGCAGACACAATTTTCTAATGATTTTGACCAAAAAATAATGTAATTTTTTTTTTTTTTTTTTAATTCTGTCCTAGTTATCCGAAGTCTGGGACATCGAGGTCCGAGTTATCGAGGGTTCACTGTACTTGTTTAGTCAAATGAAGAAATTTCAACTTATGTGTAGGTAATGTTTTGGGATAGCACTCTTATGCAATTTTTTTTTTCGAACACTGTAGGTCTACTTACGTGTGCACAGAAAATATGTTTCATAAATTATGTGAGCATAGCAGAGAAATACTTGAACCATGCTGTTTTGTAGCTCAGAGTAGTTTAATTGCTTCAGACTATAACAGTGTACTGAATGCGTTTTTTCCCTAGAGTGTTTGCAGAGCTATTAAATTGGGAACAATGTAACTTTTAGTTAATATATTTACTTTCTGGTGTTTGTTTGCATATTTGGTTTTTTAGAAGATTCTAGAATGTTGCGGATGGTTTATGAATACTGGACTAATCCGTAAGTTGTAAATTTCCATTCCCATGGTCGAAGAGGTAAATTTTTTTGTTTTTGTTGGAATGGCTTTTGCTGGGTCATGCAATGTCCTCGACAGACAATGTTTGGTGGCATAATTTTGCAGGCCTATGAGACAATTATGTATATTGTGTGATCCCAGCAGATTGCTCTCTGCCGTCTAACTGGTAACAACTGATGCGAAGTTTAGCGCGTCATAGTAGCCTACACAAGCAATGCCCGTGATCATTTATTCATCCATATTTTGGACTCAACTGTAATGTAAATTTATTTAAATTATTTTCCACACTGGCAGGAGGCATTTTGGCTGCAGATGTATGAAGTTGTCTCGGTATTTTGTTGTGAACAATTTTCTAGGTAGCTTTTGAACCATCGCCAAGAGTCACTTGACGCCTTGGTAGCCTCTGTCTTTACTTAAAGTATAATCACAGGTATGCAGTACAGGGAGCAGAGTTATATAATGTTCTTATCTGTGTTATCTATCTCCATGGCAGATGTTCTGCTGTTGTTAATGGACCAGAGAGAAACTAAATTATTGCCACTATTTCTGTATTTGTCTATTTTTTTTACTGCTTGACCAGAGGAAACACAACAGTTACTGTATTATCAGTTATTGTTGGTGTTGTCAACGTTATTGTTGTTATTTATTATTGTCATTATTATCAATATTATTAATGATATTATTAAATATTGGTAATAACTTCTCTCAGGTACAATTTTCTTCTATGAACCGGCGGACTACCTTGGGTCCCCAAGTGCTTACAGTTGCTCATTATGTGGTAAGCCCTTTTATGGCAAACAAAAGTACATTAAATATGCGGGTAGTTGTGTCCGTCTACACACACAATGCGTGACTTAACTAGAGCTCAAGACACTCAAGACCAGTGAAGACAATTACAAGTGTGCAGCGTGCCAAGAAACTGCAATGTTTGTTGGTTTTTTACCAAAAAAAAGCAAGTAAGTCCATTAACTCTGTAGAGAGAAAGGTTAATTCTAACAACAACAACAATAATAACAAAGTTCTCCTTGAACTAAACACGTCATCAAACGCAGTACACACAAGCAAGAAAACAGACATGTCCAGTCAACAGGTGAATAGTGAGATTAAGTCTATGTTCGCAGCTTTATATGATAAGAGTGACGTCCTATTAAGTCAAGTTGGTGATCTCAAGGAAGAAAACGCTGTGCTTCGTGCAACGCTTGAAAGTTTGATCTCAACTGGAGAAGCTCGTCCATGTGTACGTTGCTCCTAAAAGTCAGACTCAACTCAAAAAGACTTTCAGTCAGTTAACAGCTAACAAAAAGGCACCCCTGTCAATAACAGCGCATCTTCCAGCGATAGTACCATAAATCCAAACACAACGTCAGGCAAACCATATGGTAGCAACACAAGGTCTGCCAACATGACTGCCTTTGTCCATGATCAGTAAACATCAACATGGTGGTTAAACCAGTAAGGCCTAGAATGCAATCTATCTTTGTTTCTCGTTTAAACCTAGATGTTCAAGAAAGTGATATATCATATATTAATCAGGAACTTGACGTGTCTTGGTGGGGAGTGGGTAGTCTGTCGTCGAGGGCGCGATGGCGAGGAGGCAGCGTGTTTTTTTTACCCCAGGATGCACTCCCGAAGTGTCGATCGCCGTCTTCCTCGTCGGACTCTCCCTACCTCGTGAGGGATATTACAGCGAGGGAAACTAGCGCTGCACTGGAGGTTGCGCTTCCACAGTAGGTGTAGCCGAAGGTGGATGGGAGGAAGTAGCAACAATGGGGTGCTGATCCCCCGGACAGAATTGCACGAAGGTGCCGAGGTTAGGAGTTGCGTCGGATGGGGGGTCCACAAGGCGAGGATGGGGTTGAGATGGAAACGGGTATTGAGGAGGGGGTGCTAAGGAAGGCTAATCCACCAGGGGACTGTATTGCCAGCCGGACAATGGCGTGGCCATTGAGTGGTGTGCCTCGTCGAGCGGCGGCGGAGACCTCTCTCTGGATCCAATACACCCCTGTCTCAGGATCCCTAACATCCAGTGCCTTCTGTACCAACTTGGCAAACTCCTGTCGGGCCCTCAACTTCCTACCTGACCTCTTAGGCATAGCCTGACTGTGAAGATGGAGTGATACGGCTAGCTGATTGTTGGAGACTGGTATCCCGTAGGATCGCCTGTCGTGGCATGTAAAGCCTTAATGCGGCGGCACTATTGTTGGCGCTGGGCAGGCGGACTTGTAGAGGAGTGCTAGAAGTGCGACTCAGCACGTCCTTATGCCTTTTCACCTCTCCAAGTCAAGACAAAACCCGACATCGCTCGGAACACAATGTAGTCGTGCTACCTCCTGAGAGCATAATGAAGGAAAATCTCAGTCATAGGATGCTTATGACGACCAGATATCAAACTCCCGTGGCGATCCTATGGAATGCAGGGGTCACAGGTGTCCAGCAGGCGGATGGGTTTGCCAACAATGGAAGGTATGGCGAATGAAGAAAATAAAGGACTGATGTTGCTGCGTGATTTATTGGCATACGCCAACAATGAAAACTAAAACACCCTGAGCCTAAAAAGCCTGAAGGGCATGTAGGAAGTAACCGAAGAGCACTAGCTTCCTTGGGGAGAGTCGTTGATGCAGGTGACGTCGCCTCGGAAAGCGGCTCTTGGTCAGCAAAGCTGGACAGCTGTCATAGAAGGCTCTCACGGTCGTGATGGACGCTTCTGGAAGGGATCCGGTGGTCGCTGGTTTTCCAGGCCTGGAGCTGTAGCTTGAAGGTACGGTGAGGGTAGCAGAAGAACTGAACCTTTCAGTTGAAGCAGAGGTACTGCTTAGCGTGAGTAGCAAACAGGTCGCTACTCGAGGACGAACTGCTCTTTGGTGGCTCGTGCTCCCTCTTTTATACCCTTCTCGAGGCGGTCTGTGGTGATTGGCCGGCCGCTCGCCTAATGAGAGACGACATGGACGCGAGGGGGTGGTCCTTCCCTCCTCTGTGGTCTTCTGCGCTACAAGTGGCGTGTCTACAGGCGGCAAGACGTCTCGTAGTAAAAATACGTTAAAATGTCCTTGCCCAGGGTTTTTGTGAAGAAAGGATAACTAAGGAAGGGTTAGGTAGGCTTTATATGAAATATTTGGTGTCAGGTTAGAGTGTACTGATGTGTGCGGGAGTAATAAGGGTCGAAAGGATTAACATTAGGTGCAGGAATATGGAACGGGCAGGATGAGGCGGCAGCTTCACAGCTCAAGAAGCTGCGAGCATACGTCAAACTTAAAGTCAGTAACCCAAAGGGTGAAAAACTTAAAACTAGGTACGACACATACTCGTCCTTCTAGGCCTACATGGCCGTTGCTGTAGATGAATATGAAAGAATTTTAACACAGTTTTTGGCCTTCTGACTGTCTAATTAGTCAATTTGATGGAAAACTGAAAAATGAACAGCTTTTTGTACACACTAATACAAACACAGTGCAGTGTACTTATGACAATAACCTTACTTCTGACGACAATAAAGTAGCAACGATGGACAGTCAAACTAGTGAGGTGGCCAGTGGAACCAGTTAAGGCTAAAGCGAGTTATGCATAAAGCTGACAACTTCTGTCTTTATTATCAAAATGTCAGGGGCCTACGCACAAATTCTAACAAATTTCTTGAAAACATGCTAATAACTACCATATTTTCCGGCATATAGGACGACTCCGCATATAAAACGAGTCATAGTTTTAAAGGTACAAAATCTTGAAAAAAAAAATTATTAATTTTGAAATTTCCGACAGAAAAATATTTTTTTTTTCCTTTGCAAGAAACATTAAAAACTTAGTTTAAGTAATTTTATTGCATTTATTACGTTATATAAACATCATAGGAGACACATTCAATATTTAGATGCTAATCCTTTGTATAATAAATAAGGTGCTTGTAAATGTTACATCTTACTTGTAACATTGCTTACTGCATAAATTCTGTACATAAAAGTTACAGCCAGGTAAAGATATTTCACGCCATATACAACTTCAATTAATTTTACAGTTCATGCTTTTAAATGTATTCGTGTTGATGATTTCGTATTTATGGTCGTAATCAAAGTTCACTTTTCTTGTAAGCAAGATAACATTCAAAATATATCATCAAATTACGAAATATTTTCTACTATACTTTATAAAAGTATTTAACTGCCAAAATAATTTGTTACTATATTTCCTTAGCCCTGAAAACATTTATACACCAAAATGATTATAAAGTGTGTCCTATACGCGAATATACGCCGATGAATGAATTTTAAGCTATCTTGGTCGCCGTCTTAAATATCAAATATTGGTCAAGGGTGTCAGAGTGGCACCCTGCAGAATTTTGTCAGATATGCCTTGAAGGAACAGAAAATGCCATAAAACATTGGGCGGACCTTACTTCCGGGTTTAGGTAAAAATAGCCACTTGGCAACCGGACTATGGCAAATATATTTTTAATAGGTTTTACAGTGGAATTTCACTTTTTTTTTCTCGTAATTTTTCAGTTTTTCCCAACAATTTTATAATTTTTTTCGGTGGTTTCTGAAAATGGCCTTGTAAAATTGCTGCCACGTAAAACCCAGTACTGTACTACTTGTAAAATTGATGTTCTACCTTATAAAAATAACTTGAATGAATGTCCTTAGTTTTGTTACATGTTTTTTTTTTGTGAAAGTTATGTTGGTGGTTGTGTGAGAAATGAAGCAGCCAATAGCAGTGTGTTGTTTGTTGCAGCCAAACATGTGATGTACTGTCGCGTGGGCCATGATAAGGTGAAGGAATATTCAGCATGTGAGCTGATGATGGCTTTCAATGCTCACCCAGTCTCTATCTGTCTATGTGGCATGGCCTTGATCATAGGAACGAGCACAGGTGAGATGCATGGTATTACTATCGTTAACAAGACAACATTCGTAAGTCCTGTATAGTTTCTGTAGGTTCCTGCAAAACACAACTTCATGTAGGACAACTTGACTGGTCTCAAGTCCTCCGGTAAAAAGAATGCTAATTAGCAGTGTTAGATTTGTAGTGGAATCATAGTGTGACCTGTTGTCCCAGGAAACCAGGTGGGACCATATAAACAAGGAGGAACAAGCCAAGATTGGCTGTAGTCTGGACGTATGTAGGATGTTGCAATATTGCATGTCAGTATTTTGGTGGCACAGTCTTCACATGTGGAGGAAAAGAAATTGTTATATCAACATGAATTGGAAAATGCAACATTTCTGCACTACAGTTCACACGTACAGTGTGACATGGGTCACGTTATCATGGCAGCTATTATTGTCAGCGACATACCAGTGAGATGCACTTAGCTGTACAATATTCATTGTAGCATTCCACAGAACAAGGTCCATCACACACGCTATGTACTGTGTCTGAACTGTAGTGTAGAAACTCTTGTTCATATACAGGGTTGCTACAGGTCTGGAAAACTGGGAAAACCTACAAAAATCAGGGAATTTCAAAGTGGTCAGGGAAAACCTGGAAAAATCAGGGAAATTGCTTCTGGTGACTAGAAATTAAAAATTATATAACAAATTGTAAATTTGACAATAGAAGTTTGGAGGTTTTCGCGGTCATTGTTTAGCGGACTAGTTTAGCTTCTGGGATGGAGTCATATCTTCATGGCTGCAGGCTTAGTGATTGACTTTTGGACAGTTGCACAATATTTTACTGTAGGAAAATTTTATCTGAGCAATTTATTTTAAAAAGACTTCCAGTTAATTAAAACTTAATGCAGTTTTTATAAATTGTGGTAACTGAATGTGTTGAACACATGTAATTGTCTGTAGTACATTTGTAAATAGCAACGGTTTCAGAGTTAAGTTTTTAAAAACTGTCGTACAAATTTAATTTATTTGAAGATTTTGAGTTAATTCCACGAAAAAGATTGAAAATTCATAATTTTTGTCTGGGAAACCTGGAAAAGTCAACAAAATTTGATCCAGAAATTCTGTAGCAACCCTGATATAACATTCCTCTAGATGTGAGCACTGTTCCCCTAACTATTGAAATGAAATTTGACACTACCTTCTACAAGGCGTGTCCATAAAGTAGGTACCATTCTAGTACTCATTAATTTGGTTGGGAGCAGTTCCCTCACCTGCCATACAGCCCCGATTTGGTACCTTCTGACTACCACATATTGTTGAACCTGAAGCTCGAATTCAGACCTGAACAGTGGTGGCAACTATGTTGAAAAAAAGGTTAAGGAATGCACTTTCATTTACAAATAAATATTTGTGAGAGTAAAATTACTTTGTGCCTTTTTTTTTACAAACCGGTACTTAATTTCTAGACGTGCTTTGTATATAATGTAAGATGCATAACAAATCCTACAATTAATAATGTGACAGAACACAAAAAAAGGAATACTGTAACAAATAAACAAAAATGGGAATGGAAACCAAAATAAGTAACCAGGACAACTGGAAAGGAGTGGGAATGCTCAGTAATGAATATCAGATAGTCAATGGGATAGAGACGAGACAGTACACGAGATTTAACGATGAGGACTACACAGACATAAGACTTGACAAAACAATGAAGACGAGTGTGTTGCAACTTTTCCGGAGTGGACATCTTGCCCAAGTCTGATATAGTCTAAGCCTCTTTTTGCTAGCGCAGCTAATGGCAGTTGAGCTCATTACTGATTGGCTGTGCACCTTATTGGCTATTGTGATTTCACATTTGTTTTGGAATATTTTTAATTCTTTTTTTAATAAAATACTACCACTTTCTTATATTTTTATTTACAACTATGTATTTATTAATTAATTTATTTATTGCTTTGTTAGCTGAAAATGTTTTTATTGCTGTCAACAAATGCTGATTCTTTGATTTTCTATAGTGGAGTGGCATTTTCCTGCATTATTTCATGGATGTTATAAACACATTTGGCCAATCTGGATTTTTGAATTTTGTTCCTATTAGTATTCATTTTATGTTGTTTAACTTACGAGAAAGAGGTCTGCCAATATCTTCTATGTACACGCTTCCACACTTGCAAGGTGTGATAAACATAATTGTGGGTTTGTAGTTTGTCAGTGGCTAGTTTAAATTTCATAATAATGCTTTGCTTTGATAGAAATGAGTCCATTCAATTCTTTGATTTCACCAATTCATCAAATGTATGGATATTGTTTATCGAGTACCTACACAGCCAGCCTTGTCTGTATTGATTAAATGTACTAAATTGTATATTTTCAGCTCAACCTGTGACGAGCCAAAGTGGAACTTTGTATATCTCAGTATACTTAATTATGTAAATTGGAGAAAAGGGCATTTGTGATTGTAGATACCTCGTGTCGGGTATCAAATTAACCATCTTGACATGTTGATACAGAAAATAATTGTAATTTAGTTGTATTATTAGATTTAATTAGTTTAGGATTAATTTAGTAATAGTAAATGGAAATCAAGTGCCTCGAAGTCAGGAGAGGGGGTGGTCTGCTGTCACAAAACTTCTGGGCTGTCCGACAGCCCCCTTGTCCCTCTTTCCATCCATCCCCCCCTTCTGCCACAGCACCACTGTAACAACCTGGCAGTGGGGATTACTTTTATTTATTTGAATAATTATCGGTGTCAGTATAGTTATAGCTAATCAATAAAAATAATATTTTGTTATCAAGGGTATGTCAACAGATATAAAATAATTAAGCTTTGACAAACAATAAATAACGGTCAAGGGTAGCGCGACGTTTAGCTCACAAGGGGCAGAGCTAGGTAGTCCAGGGTTTTCATTGGCTGGAAGATGTGCCCAAGGATTATTGTACTCCGGGGACTTTTTCCCGCCAAAAGTTAAGCTGTAAGGGTTGTTGTCGAGATTTGAATGAGAGAAGTAAAGGTGAGCGCGGAAGGAGCTGTTGGCATCCTATCTGGCCACTTCGTCGAAACGTTTCAATAAAAATACTTACGTTAAATATTTGCAAGGGCAAGCGTAAGCGTCGCGTATTATAATATTATCGAGTTCAGCAGAAGTACAACTCTCTCCACCTCTGTGAGCGGCGTGGCGGTACGCGAGACTAATTTCACTATATTTGCCTGAGTTATTATTTCTCATTCCTCGACTCAATAGCTTGGTTGCAAAAGAGGACCGTCGCAAAACGTGGTGTGCCAACGGTTGGGCTTCAGAACCTCACTCCCGGGACAGATTATCTTGCTCTAACCACAACAAGTACGTGAATACATACGAACTGCAGAAAACGAACTGAACTGCTACAGTTGTCCGGGTTTCAAAACAGTGCTTCCATGAGTACTTAGTTTTCACGATGACAGCCACGGAAGAAATAAGGATGTGTGCCACGAATGTAACGAACTTAATGCACAGGCGACAAGTTGTGCAAATCGGGAGACGCGAAGTGCTGTACTGGGCAATGAGTGACAAGAAGACAATAGGAAGCCACGACAGCGAGGAGCTTGGCAGCGGCTAGTACAGCAGCCTGGCAGCGCGGGATTGTGTACATCTCTGGCGGTGCGAGTATCCTTCTACGGCAGAGCGCCAAGACGCCGGCAGACACCAGCATCATCAGCGTCGAGACGTCTTCTCTGGCGGCGTGAGGGTGAATTCACACCTCTACGTCTATTCAGCGGTATGGTGAGACAATCTAAATACAAAATTTTTCCAGGAGCAACGTACTACGGCAGTAGACGTCGGCGGCGAGTGGCAGTGGATCGTGGATCGTCGTTTGTAGAGTAGTGTAATAGTGTGTGATTGTAGAAGGCATGTTGCATGGTCAGCGGGATGTATATGTATATATAGTGTAGTACTTAGATACTGAATTGTGTATTTCTTGCATGGTAGCCTGACGTCATACTGACAAAAGCCTGGCGCGATTTGCCATAATGGAAAGTAGCAGAGTCAAGATGATGAGTGGTGGTGATGTTAATTTATTGCAGGTATTTAGTGAAAATGAACGAGATAGGGTAGCGGAGAACGTAGTTCAGGAAGTACCTACACAGGATAGATTTTCTCTGACGTCACATAATACAGTACAGGCACAGTCAATGACCGGGGAAAATTGGTAATAATATACTAGACGTATTCATGGCACAGATGGAGGCTCTCGTGGCGCAGCAGGCGGAAGAAACGCGACAGATATTGCGGGAGTTCGTGAATGGGGCAGATAGAAAGTTACAGATTCTTGAAAATAGGCTCAGTAATGAATCATCTGCTGATAAATCTGAGTGTATATCGGAAATAAATAGAATAGAGGGCAAAGTTGATAGACACACAGTATTACTAGCAGAGGGTAATAAAAATATGCAGGCGAGCATTGAAGAAGGGCATGATAAGCACATGGCTCAGGTAAGTGAGGTCGCGGCACAGTCAGAGAGCGTGCAAGAAGGGAGTATGAAAATAGCTGACGGAACAATAGCTAGCTGCCGATTAGAAATGGGTCCAGACGAACTCATGTGTGAGGAGACACCGCCGCGGATAGAGAAGGTATTAGCCGTCCTATTACAACCGTCCATCAACACAGCATGGAACATAGCGCTCGCACGCAGGATAATGCAGCAGGCACGAGAGCGAAGGCAGTGCAAGACTGGCCTAAGAGCATCTGACACGTTGGCAGTGGGAGATTTAGGGTTGGCAAAAGTGATAACTTTATACTCGAAAGCATATAGGAGGATGGTAAAAGTAACAGCTGTTTACAGAGGTCCATACGGGATCGTTAGAAAAGTCGGGGTAAGTGCGTATGAACTACGAGAACCTGGTACAGGTGAACATAGAGGGATGTTCAATGTTCGTAAGTTACGACGTTATTACAAGTATGAGAAAGTCAGTAGGCGGCATCTTACCGAGGGTAAAAGATGTTTTGCATTCCGTTTCAACATAGGAGTTTCTCGTTTCTCCTGTACATAGACAAAGAGGGCAAGGCCGTCAGTGCATAAAGGTGGTTTTATTGCCCAGCAGAGGTTTTGGGGGAGAGAGGCTGTTTCACAGAAAAGGGCGAGGCGAAGAGATGCGCTGTTTGAATAGAGCACGCAATAAAAGTGTCAGCTTAGAGGACGAGCGGCCACAGGGAAATGTTTCTTTTAAAGCGGCGAAATACTGGCTGTGCCAAGTAAGGAAGGTAGCGAATTAGGTATGGTTGACATTCCGTATCCGGCTTACGGCACCGGCAACCCAGACACTCGTGTCTCAGGAGGAATGGCTCAGGCTGCCAGCGGAAAGATATTAGGGTAGATACCGCCGGCCACGACAAAAAAAAACACTTCGCGGACTTTTACTCGCCGTAGCATCTGGGACTAATTATGCGTGCCAAGCCTGCAGGAGTGTAATGCAAAGAACATACGACATGGACACATGCAACAAAAGTAACAGAATGTGTACATTCGAATGAGCAAACTATGTAATAATTTTTATATTAAATATTGTACGGGAGGTAGTGTGAGAACTGGCGGCTTGAATTTCTTGTAACCAGTTAAAAGTAAATTTTCACCAGACACAAGAAATTCAGAGGGTCATGTGACGAGCCAAAGTGGAACTTTGTATATCTCAGTATACTTAATTATGTAAATTGGAGAAAAGGGCATTTGTGATTGTAGATACCTCGTGTCGGGTATCAAATTAACCGTTTTGACATGTTGATACTGAAAATAATTGTAATTTAGTTGTATTATTAGATTTAATTAGTTTAGGATTAATTTAGTAATAGTAAATGGAAATCAAGTGCCTCGAAGTCAGGAGAGGGGGTGGTCTGCTGTCACAAAACTTCTGGGCTGTCCGGCAGCCCCCTTGTCCCTCTTTCCATCCATCCCCCCCTTCTGCCACAGCACCACTGTAACAACCTGGCAGTGGGGATTACTTTTATTTATTTGAATAATTATCGGTGTCAGTATAGTTATAGCTAATCAATAAAAATAATATTTTGTAATCAAGTGTATGTCAACAGATATAAAATAATTAAGCTTTGACAAACAATAAATAACGGTCAAGGGTAGCGCGACATTTTGCTCACGAGGGGCGGAGCTAGGTAGTCCAGGGTTTTCATTGGCTGGAAGACGTGCCCAAGGATTATTGTACTCCGGGGACTTTTTCCCGCCAAAAGTTAAGCTGTAAGGGTCGTTGTCGAGATTTGAATGAGAGAAGTAAAGGTGAGCGCGGAAGGAGCTGTTGGCGTCCTATCCTGCCACTTCGTCGAAATGTTTCAATAAAAATACTTATGTTAAATATTTGCATGAGTTATTATTTCTCATTCCTAGACTCATTAGCTTGTGTTGCAAAAGAGGACCGTCGCAAACCTTTGCAAATATTTTAATAAGCTCAATTATAGAGTGTCTCTTTGCTTAGATTGCAGTATGAAGTTAAATGGGCAATCACTCTCTCTTTTAAATGCACAGTAGTTTCCATAAGCTCTGTCTTTGTTATGGTTTGCGCTATTGCCAAACATCTAAAAATTTCATATTGTAATGTTGATATTAAAATTGTTACATATTATACAACATCGAAATACACATTGGATGATGTATTTCTTTCATCATTTGCGCCATTCTAAGGGTCTAAAAACGTTCTAAAACAGAAACTTTGTACTTACACTGTTTTGATAAATTAATGAATGTCATATCATAACGTAAGAATTAATGGCAACATAATATTAAAATTTTTATGGTGCATAACTTTGTATATTTGGATGCCAACGAAAAAAATTAGAAGATTAAAATAATTTTTTTAATGGTGTAGAAATTTTTAAGTGCATTTCATTACAGAATGAAACATTAAAAAAATGGTTTGTGAGCAACTCTTTTACTGTTGAAGTTAAATGGGAGATGAAAGCAAGAAAGTTGTTCATAAAAATTTTAATTTATTTTGAAAAGCAACAACACTACTACAGTAGCTTCAACAGTTCTCTTGATTATAGCATGAAATGTGTTGCGTATTAGGTCAGCGTGCTCGCCCTGTAAATGAAGACATCTGGCAGGCACTCTTAAGTTCTGTTATCTTTACCAACTGTGAGGTTCTGTCAGAATAGGATAGTAAGTAACATACAGTCTTCCTTTAGTCAGCAGATTTTTTTCATCCCGTATATTAAACTAGTCCAAGAGTGCATCCATGTATAGTGGCTACGTAATTTGTTGTGTCCATTGACTGATTTAGGAGCAAAAACTTTGTTAGTGTGTGTTTTTTGGTTAATATTTATTTATGTGAAAAATAAAACACCCAAAAAGACACAATATAGATAGACTGCGAAGGAGGGAGCAAATTACAGTGTTGAACATATCCCAGAATTATCACATATGTACTATTAATGCAATTAAGGAAGATTTCAAAGTATTCAGTAATTTCGAACAACCATTTATGTTCTTAGGTTCAGTTTCACAATGTCTGTTTAAAGTATTAGTTATCTGACCATATGATAAATACTGTATATGCAAAACTTTTAACTACTAGTTGTTAAAACAATAGCGTTTCTGAAACCACTTCTCCTGTTTAAGAATGTTATGATTAGCTAAGTGCTGGTTAATGTAAATTTGGCAACTGTACAGTGATGTTTCACGTTGTGATTGGGTGTTGAACCATTTTTTTTAGTCTTTTGTAACATTACCTTGTAAACAATGGACGAAGAAGGTTAAAAGTGCATGTTCTGGTAGATTTATTACCTCTGAAAACGAACAGTGAAATTTCTATTTTGTGTCACTGTTGATGGTTCTGCCAAGTTTTACTTTGCATTTTCCGATTATATTTGTGCATGGCGTCTCTACACTATCGCATAGCAAATCGCCAAACGATTCGCTGAATGTTTTGGCGAATCATTTGTGGACGAATGTACCCATCTACACATTCGCCGAACATGGCGAAGAATACAAATGTTGAAGTCAAAATGGATCACATGCAAACTGTAGCTACAGTGGCAGCTGTTTATTTTTTAAGTGCATGTAGATATTTGCTTATATACCTCGATCGAAAAATAAGAAAACCATGGCGAAGGAGGCATTGCTGATTGCTATGCATCGCAATGGAAGTAGGTTAGTAGGCTACTTTTTTACTGCAATTCATATATGACAATAACAGTTGTAAAACATTTTTATAAGGCCAGATTCACAATGCGCAGTTAGCAGTTGGCAGTCGGCTGTCAGAGATTAATATGTATGTTAAGATATGCGTATTCACAATGCGCAGTCAGCAGTTGGCAGTCGGCTGTCAGAGATGAATATGTATGCTAAGATATGCGTATTCACAATGTGCAGTCAGCAGTTGGCAGTTGGCTGTCAGAGATGAATATGTATGCTAAGATATGCGTATTCACAATGCGCAGTCAGCAGTTGGCAGTCTGCTGTCAGAGATTAATATGTATGTTAAGATATGCGTATTCACAATGCACAGTCCGCAGTCTGAGATCGATGAACTTTACCTCAAACTGCAGGACTGCCGACTGTAGAAAAATTCCAACCAATCAGGCATTATTCTCGTAATCACGTGATATAAACAAATATTGTTTTTAGAGATTTTCTATGCTTCTAAAAGCAAACTAAGCAAACGTGGCTGATTATTAAATATAAGTTTTTAAAAATAATGTGTCAACATTGTGTCTGCTGACTGCACATTGTGAATCAGGCCTAAGTATTATATATTATTTTTTTTCACAGGGAAAGTATGGAGAACTTATTTGTTGAATTGCTACAAGAGCTCTCAGGAGAATTTCATAATTTCTGTCGGATGTCATCTAGAAATTTCAAAGATTTGTTGCAACAAATTGGACCTTTAATCTCGAAAGAGATACCATATTGAAAACAGCAATACCACCATAAGTACGCCTGGCTATAAGTTTATATTTTCTGGCGAGGAATGACAGTTACAAGAGTCGCCTTTTTTTTTTCCTTCAAAATATCCAGCCAAATTGTTTCCAGCATTGAACCTGAAGTATGTGCAACAATAATAGAATGTTTAAAGGGTAAAGTACAAGTAAGTAAATGAATGAGGTTTCATAATTTCTTTGTTAACTTACTACACAAAGTGATGTTTTCTGCAAAATATAATCATGATATTCTCTTTTCCATAGTCACACAACACGTATGAAATAAACAGTAATACCCTTTCAGACCTATGTACAAAGAGTGGTATTTTCTATTTACTACAAAATATTAAGAGAATGTTCTATATAACATATTTATACAACATTTATGAAATAAAACAAAGAATATCTTTCAGACTTAAGTACACAAAGTGGTATTTTCTACAAAAATTACGAGAATGCTCTCTTTAGCATATTTATATGTGTAAGAAATAAAAAGTAATAATTACTTTCAAACTTAAGTACACAAATTTGTATTTGAAAATCTCTTTGTCATAGTTATTCAACATACAGTATATGAAATAAACACAAATAATTCCTTTACTTTCTAAGTACACAAAATGATTTTCTATCACATTTAGTCCTAGGCGCAAGGTTTTATTGGCTTCTGTCCTACAACATGGACTATAACAACGTATAACATTGTGGGGTGTTACACGTCTTCAGCCACCAGAACAATTACTTCCTCACCAATAATATTTAACCCTGCCGCAGGCACATCAACGTTATGGATGTGTGTAACAGGATCTGTAAAAAAATGGTGGTCGTCGTGACAGTGGTGAGAAAGGGGTCAAATTTGGGATGTGAGTTTGTACAGGAGATGACCTTGAATTTGTACTGGAAGTTGCACTACTGTACATGATATTTCTGTTAGGAAAAGTCCATCTATCTCATACATTAGCTGTTCGCATTCACCTTCTGTAATTCTTTTTAATTTCTTTGCTATCAATATTCCGTATAATTTGCACTCGTCTTCGTCTTTGGGAAATGAAATATTCTTCAGAATGGTAAATGCCTCATCCATCTGCTTGTTTGCCTGTTCTAATGCAGGCGATCTCTTGAGATGTGTTCCTGCTGTGTTGGATGAGCGTGATGTTGATGGGGCCGGTGTTGGTACATCACTTGAACTGGCATTCTCCTCCTGGCTTGCTTGCCCACTTCTGCTTCTTGTTCTTGTTGCACCTGGAAGTATGAAACATTATAAGTATTAAGGACTTTTTTCCAGTTACCTTCAACTGTTGAGGAATGGCTAGCTATGGAATAAGTATTTAAAGAGAGGTTCGCACATTGTGTAGCAGCTCCAGACGGCAAACACGTTATGCTCCAGTGTCCATCAAATAGTGGATCAGAATACTACAATTACAAGAAAACATTCAACATTGTGCTCCTAGCATTAGTTGACAGCAATTACCGGTTTTTGTTTGCTAACATTGGCAATCAAGGAAGAATAAGTGATGGCGGTGTATTCAGAAATAGTTAGCTATGGCAAAAGTTATGCTCAAAATACCATCAATTTACCACATCCTTGTCCTCTTCCTGAGTAGATCCAGTCACGTGACCAAAGCTACCCAGTAGGATTATACTATGTTTCTGTAAGCGCCTTAGAACTGGCCTGTGACGTGGACCAATCAAAAGTAATTTTCATCCGAGACCACTTCATCTGCTATTTTCACCACTTTATTTTGCTTTTCATTAATAACTAACACATTTATATTAAAAAATTGTATTCAAAATCATTATCGTGTGGGGTAAAATTCGTGTTTAAGTACATTCATCTGAATTTAGTTTTTCATGCAACGGGCCCATTGTGACGTTTTGGAGACTGCAGTCTGTCCCCGTCTTCAGGCACACACACAGTTAGAGGAGCACCTGCAGACTGAGTATGAGCACAATTTTCCTAATCTGCCCTAATTTAGTGTGTTAGGATGGAGGTCCAGGAGAGGATTGGGGCCTAAGTGCATCTCAGAGCTGAGCGCATCGCGGCAGAGAGGGATAGGGTAGTCATGGCCACAATTGGGGCCATGACTACCTCCCAAAGTGTACTTATAACTAAGCCATAATCTAAGAAGAGAGAGAGAAAAACAGACATAGTACCGTAAAAACCCTCTCGACAGAACAGGAGTGTAACCACTCAGCAGTTACAAGTGTAAAAAGTAAAATGGCACTGGAGAAAGAAGGAAGGTCCAGGTTATTAGTAGAGTTGTGAAGTAAAAGGGGAAGGGGGGGCGGGACTTTGCTTTATTTATTTCTTTTGGTCCTTTATTTGATTTTGTTTGGGAGGGTGCTGGTTTTAACCAGGGCTCTGTGGGTTAGCACAATACCCTGGTGGAGGACGAGGTTTTAAAAGGCGCCTCGTCCTCCCATATCACCAGTAGATACCTGAAACAAACTTGAAATACACAAATTAATAGCCATAACTTGCTCACAGGCAAGCCTGATGAGCTAGCATATGTTTAAAACATGAAATAAGTAGATAAAACATATCTTTGGGCCTTGTGCTGGGCACAAAGAACTCTGTGCCAGCTACTGCCCTCTGATTGGCTGCTCTCAATCCTGCCAGCCAATCACAACCGTACCAATCACGACCCGAAGCTGTACCAGACTTGCAGGAGAACTTTTCTATTAGAGTAAACTACAAACTAAGAGTGTAAAATGGTGACAGTGTAATACATTAATTTTATGAAATATTGCAATGTAATTTCAACAGCGGCTGCCACTGAGGCTGGGGCTGTCCAGTGTAAATTTTGCCTATGCTGTGAAATACATAATGCTTTGCAGTGTTGTTTTTGTTGAGAAAGGAATTTAAATAAATTAAATATTACAAGTTACCCTAGGTTTCCCTTGTTAGTGTGACTTGTTATTGTTTTGTGTATTTGTGCGGCTCCTGCCATGCAAACTCTCGCCGGTACTGGGGCCGAAGGCTTCCAGACGGGCTTAAGCAGCGTGACAGGCGGTGTTGTCATCCGTCGTCAGCACAGGCAGAGAACCCTAATGTGGGCCAAACTACTGGGCCTCTTCTCAGGGGGTGTGTGAAATGACTTATGAAAAATACGATGAGCGTCGCCTAGTAATTAATTCGACTAGTGACGCCTAAATTAAATGGTAACTAATTATATTAAGCACCTAAAAATACGTACACTGCAAGTTATGCCCAGCTCGTGCCAATGGCGACTGACCAGCGCCTTGTCGCCCTTAGTCAGCCAGGCTAGGAGCTGTCGGGACATGTATAATTGTGTTCCAGCAGCTCGCGACGTACGATTTACTAATTTATTAGCTGCGCAGGCAATTTTTTTGAGTGATTAGCTGCCTAATATTGTCAGGCAGTGAATCACTGTGGGTCTTAGGGTTTATTTTGGGGACGAACTGGCTAGTTCCTGTTTGAATTAGCTCTGTGACATGATCAGTCGGGGTGCTAACAGCAGCTGGCAGGTTAAGTTCCTTCTCCAGGAACTCTTGAAATGCTCGCCAATTCGCATGTTTGTAATCTTTGATTTTCCTAATTGGCCTTTCATCAGTTGTGAGTTGATCGAAAGTTACGTGGACAGGGTAATGGTCCGGAGGCTTATTTGTGTATTACCTCTAATGTAAAGGTCGTATTAAAGCTTTTACATATTGCAATATCTAAATATCTGGTTGGTGATTTACTTGTGTAGGTTCAATTGTAGGTTCGTCAGGCACATGAATTAAATAATTGTGCCTGGTTTGATGGTTAAATAATGTAAGTACCATTGGCTGTCTGCGCGCTATAGCCCCAGGTGGGGTAGTTTGCATTTAGGTCGCAGACAGCCAATAGAATGGAGGACATGTTTATTAATTAATTTATACCTGCGCCCTTAAGTGTGCGGCCAGGTGAATAATAAACTGAATAAAGTGGTAATTGCTGGCTGCCGAGCTTTGAATTAATACCTACAACTTTAAGTGTGTTTAATTGAAGCTGTTTTGCTGCATGGCAGTTTATTGTGTTTTTAATTAAAATTAAAACTCCGCCTCCTGCATTATATTCTCTGTCCCTCCTAAAACACAAATGTCCTAGGACAGAGAAACTGTGTTGAGGGCGTAAATGTGTTTCATTAACTGCCACGATTTGTTAAATAATCTATCGGCTTCTGCTTTTTACTTCAGATGCCTGCTGCATTCCAGAATAAAATTATTGTTATGGAAGGGGGCCTATTTGCAGGTCTGTTATCCTGCCTAGGGGGAGGCATTGGGTCGGCCCGTGTTCCTCACTGACAAGGCAAAGCCCATTATGGCTTGGCAATAATCTTCAATAGTCAAACCACATGGCTAGAATTGCGCATAGTTGTGCACAAAATTTGCCCACGAACAGGTCTTTGTTTGCAGCAGGGTTTTGGCATATTTGCTGTTTTAGCGAGTCGGAAGAGAAGCAAGGGGGCAAAGCAGATGTGCCCTCGTTTGTGGATGTTTCCATGTTGGCAGTTTTGGGAGCATTTATAGTCGTGGCTGCACGCTCCTGATTAGCCGCTGGGTCCGGCCTTTCCTGAGCCACCTGTGTCTTTGGTGAGGGTGTGGCTTTGGTAGTTTGCTGCTGGGCGTTCGTGAGGCGAGAGCCAGCAGTGTTTTTGCACCTTTCTTCTGAGTATTTTGGGACATTTATCTCTTATGTCCCTTCTGTGTGGGGTGCGTTTCTGACTGACTGGCTGCTTGCAGCGAGGCTTCTCTCTGCTGTTGGCGTTTCTTCCTCTCTTGCTGAGGAAGGAAATGCCACTTCTTTGTCTTAAAGGCTTCGCAGCCCTGTAGTTAGCGGCTCCTTTGCCTTGACAAGCCATATGATAAGCGCAGCAACCTGTTATCTTTGTTTTCAAGGTCGCAGTTGTCAGTCATATGTCCCTTTCCACAGACACAACAGCTGGGAGGAGCATGACACACCTTACTAGAGTGCCTGATGGCACGTCAAAATGCAATAGGTGCCGAACCTTCTGCATTGAGGCGCCCTTCAGAGCGCTGGTACTCTTCCACCTTTATCGTAAGGCCACATAGGGAGCAGAGGTCAAAGATTAACTTTGATTTGTCGCAGTTGGGGAGCTCCACCACAATCATGTGGAGAGGCTGCCGGTCTCACATGGAGTATTTTAGCTCCACTCTGATAGGCTCAAATTATAGGTCCTTTATTTCATCCCGGATGAACGAGGTTGGCAAGGTTTTTTCAAAGCGCTTGATTGCAACCTTGATTGGCAATTCTGACCCGGGGTAAGGACGCTAAACCCTACGTCTAGCTCTTGGAGTATGCGGACTATTGTCCTGTAGTCCTCAATGGACTGGGGCTGATACTGGACACCCAGCGGGGTGACACTGTTCTTTGTTAACAGCTTGAGCACCGTCTTTAGAAGGCACAGGACCACACCGTACGTGACATCTTTAGTATAATGCACCGTGACAGGTTGTATCTCTGTCTCTTTTTATGGGCTGGAGGTTCTGACCCAACTGAGAGGATGGTCCGCTCGCAGAATACATTTGGTCGCTGGCTGTGTCGGGACGGTGTTGTCCTTTTTGCGTTTTTTGGCACCCACCATGATGCCGAGTGGGGCCCCCGAGAGGATAGAGGGTTTACTTTAAACCTACTCAAGTTAACGAATAAATAGCCTAGGCTATAAGTACATCTAAAATAAAAACTAATTGAAGCAATTAAATGCTGTCTGTCGCTGTTAAAACAGCAGCAGAGAGGAAACCTTTTAGAAGTGTCAAGCACTTTCTATCTTGCCTGAATAAAAATTAAATGAACTAGCTAGCTAACCTGCCTCGCCGACCTGCGGAAGTTATATTTACCAGTCCACACTGTGTGTCTTCGTTGGCACGGTTACATATCCAACACACAGGTAGACCACTGCTGCTGAAGATCTGGTAGACGGGTGACAATGTGCAATGATGTGCACGCTATGGCTGCTCGAAGAGAACTGATTTCTCCTGAGTATGGGCACTGAAAAGCAAGGGGTTTATATACTCTGTACGAGGGGGTACGATAGGAGAGAACTATACCCTAACTAGCTGTGCAGGTCTGTTGTTTAATACTTTCCTGTGATGATGGCTGTATCATAATTATTGTTGGAAATTTACTTCTTTTTTAGTTATTGGTAACCAAATACTTTTGAATTATATGCTATGCTGGATAAATACAGTAAAACCCCAATTTAACTTAATGCCTCTGAACCCAAAAATGTTTACTCTAAATCGATGTTTCGTTAAATCCGACTTCATATTTTTAACCCCCCCCCCCCAAAAAAAAAAGTTAATGATTTGTCGGAATTTAAGGTAGTATTAAAAAAGTCTATTGGCTCAAAACAATATCAGTACACATTCACCGATTCTGTTGATTTCAATTCCCAGGAATCTTGTTGGGTTCTCTTCAATTTTGATTTCAAACTCTGGTCCAAGATCTTCGTATAACTCAGTCACACAGCCTGGTTTTTCTCCTCCGCAATGCCATTGTCAACATCAGGGAACCCTCTGAGTTTTGAAAATGCAAGGTTTTTATTTGAGTGGATTTAAGCCTTTTGACTTGCGATAATCTTTTATTCTGATATTCCACCTGAGAGGGGCTTGTTTCATGCCATACAATGACTTCAATCTTACAAATCCCTTCAATGTTCATCCCTTCCTGTGGATACATGAATGCAGACTCTTCTAACTGTCCATAGAGCAAAGCTGTTTGAATGTCAAAGGTTTGTAACACATACCCGTAATTCTGCGCTATCCCAAGGAACATTCTCAATGAAGCAGTGTTCAAAACTGGGTATCACTGTAGTCATTCCAGCTACTTGCTGACAGCCTCTCACTACCAGCCTGGCTGTGTGTTGTCCATTCTCTTTCTTACTAAAAATCTATCTACTTGACAGAACTTTCTTTCCTGAACCTCTTCTCTCTTCACCACAGTCCAAGTATTGTTTCCAAGAACAGATAGATCTTTCTACCTCTTCAACAACCATTCTGCAGTGTTCTCCATCCGGTTCTTCTAGTGCTTCAGTGCAGTGGCTGATTTAAGAGGGGGGGGGGGGGGCTACCGGACTGTAAGCTCCAAATCGTGTTGAACATTATGTAGCCAAGTATGTCCAGTCACCTCAAGGAAACTGGAGTTTTGTTCTATGATGATCCAAGTACATTTGACATGCCTTACTCGCATGTATGTTGTTTTTAATATTCTGTAATAGTAAACAATCACACTTTTGAGATGGCTGGTATTTTTTACAATCCATAAAGTAATTTAAGCCCCTGCCCCTACCACCAAAAAATAAATTATAAATCCGCCACTGCTTTAGTGTACATCATAATGACAAAGTCTTCATATTTTTCTGGTAAGTTCACATTTCTTGGGTGGCGTGCCCTTTCTTGATGAGTCTTTGCTCGGTCGGCTGCATCATCACATTCAAACCCTAGAAATGTTTCACCTTCTGGTCCTGTTTAGAATCCACATCCGATGTTTGCAGATCTTCATTTTGTTCATCTCTTTTGTTGCTTTCTTCACTCACAACCAGTGGAAAAATTACGTATGTTTTGCTTTTGATTTTCTGTGCTTGCGGTCTTTCCAGAAACGAAACATCTCTTTGAACCACTATCTTACGTCTGTCTGAATCCTAGACTCTAAACGCTGTTCCAGTGTAGCCAACAAACACATCTTTCCTTTAATTTTGGCTGGTGAGTGCTTATTTTAGCATAGGCCTCACTGCCAGATATCTGCAGATTGCTTAGGTCTTGTCACTGATTGTACCAGAGTTCAGCCGGTGTTTTATCTCTTTCTTTAGTTGTAGTTCTGTTGACTTAATAGATTGTAGTGTAGGCAGCCTTGCTCCAGAGTTCTTGCTCAACAAAGAGTCCAGCGTCAAGGCTATAATCTTATTCAGCAGGGTTTGGTTAAAATGCTCAGCAGTGCCTTGATGTTGTGGTGTACGAGGCGAGGTGCAGATGTCGCAATGACAATTCCTTCTTCTCGAGTCCAGGTCAGAAGTTTATTACCTTTCCATTGTCTGTACGTAGCTTGTGCACCTTATTTCTTCTGACGTTCAACTTGTTTACATACTAGGTCATGGCATCTGTAGCTTCACTTTTGTGCTCCAGGAGACAGATTTCTGTGAAGTGTGTACAACCATTTATTAGTGTTAGAATATACTTCTCATTGTTCCATGAAGTAGGCATCAGCAGTCCTATAATGTCTGAATGAATTACTTCAAGGATTCGTACTGCTTGAATACATGTTTTGCTGAAGGGAATTCTGGTCTGTTTTGCTTGAATGCACACTTCACAGGGCGGCTTCCTGCAGTCTTTTTTGTCAGTGAGTTTGACGCCACCAACCACACTAACAGTGATTTTAGACAGTCTCTGCTCAAATGTCCCAGCCTTCTATGCCAAACTCCTTCCACTTTTTCTTGGTTAGTCGCAAGAGCTTCTCGGGAATGGTTCCTTCCTAGTGTTATGCTGTGCTGCCCACTTGTAGTCTTGCTACCGTGGAGAACAACTCTAAAATCTAACAACTCTTCCTTCAATTCACAGTTATCCATTTCAACAGAGCCCACTTTTTCAGCTGACATGCTGACCGACTTCTTTGTGAGGCCTATGTAAATTTTCACTGACTTTCATCTTTCATCATTAGTCATGTGACACGTCGACCCTGAATCTACTATCCACTCAGAATTGTTGGGAAACACACTTTCTGTCAGGAAAGAAAACATCAGGCTCTCTATTTTTAGTTTTGCTGAAAAAGCAGTTCTATTCTTCATGATTGGTTTTCTTGCAGATGCTGCACAGTTTTATTTTATTGGGACATTTTCTAACCATGTTGCCTAGTTTCGAGCAATTAATGCCTTTCACTGCAGTACTGCCAGTCCTTTCTTTTTCTTTACTGGTTTTGTGAAAGCTTGCAAGATGTTTGTCTGATCCACATTTATATCATTTCTTTACTCTCGTTTTAAATGCAACAACTTTGGTGCATGTGCTGAAACTTGCAAAACTTTCCTCTTCAGCAATCAATCTTGTTGCCAGATTTGCGAGTGTTTTATTTTTCACTGGTGTCGATTCTGACACACTGAGAAAACAACCGTATTTTTTAGGAAGTAGTTAATAGGATTTTAGATTGAAACAAGCATGTTCTCCAGAATTCCGTTCTTCAAGGTCTTCATTCTAAAAGCAATGTTTTAACACGCTCACATGCATTGATATATTAACACCTGCTGAGTATTTGTAATTGAAAACTTCCTGCATCAGGTCAAATTTCTGTTGCAACCTGTCACGTTCGTAGATTTGGCAATTTTTTTATTACGGTCCAATACATTTTCACACGTCAAAATTTGCGTAACTGGAATTTTATTGATCATTAAAACTATGATCTTCTGCGACCTAAGATATTTCTTCATGAACTCAACTTGTTTGCTACTATATGTTCACTTTAAACTTCCAGAACTGAAAATCACTCAGTTCTCTCAGTTTATCTGCAATGCTAAGATCACCAATCTCCAAAATAATTTTTCTTGTTTTCAACTACCACAATGTGTGCAGATTATTTTACATATAATTTCACTGCTGGGATACTGAGTCCATAACCTGTTTTCTTACCTTTTGTTTTAATGCCTCACCTTCGAAGGTCAAACCAAATAAAACTCAGCATTTCTGTTTTATCACTGTGACGCGGCTGCTTCTGTAGTCCCTCAGCCCAGGAGACGTGACGAGTGCGATGTTCCCACCAGTTTGCGTGACACATTCTTTTGTTTACTCGCACAGCAGTTGAGGTTATGTGGCTTGCAGTGCTTCGGATAGCTCAGTTTGTTAAATTATTAGCAGGTTTAAACAACCATTGTGATTTCAGTAGTTAAAACTCGCTTGCTAAGGCAACTGTTGATTTATTTTTACTACCATTTTTTACATATTTCTTTGAATTCGTAAAGTTTTTACAAATTGGCGGTTCTGCACCAAACACAAATAAACCTGTCAAATGTCCAGTGTTACCATGTCCGACTTTGATTTAACCAACAAAAAAAATAAATATGAAACACTCGTTTGTTGCCAGAGATTTTATTAATTCTATGCCATGTCTTCACACATTTATGGCAAAAAACCCTTATTTCCCCTCACTGTTATATAAAAAGTTCAAACAAACAAAAACTCTTAGGGGCACTACTAAATCCTCCTACAGCCTCTCCAGCGCTTCCAAGGCCAGCCCCGCAGCACCCCCGTGACCTGCAGACGTCTCTCTTGCTCCGCCATCACTACACGACTGATAAACCCTAGACGGACATGGTAACTAATAGCGCACATCGGCAGAGTGATACAACAGTATCCAAAATTGATCACAACCAGCAAAATTACATTTGGAACATGAAACCAAGGATTATAAAATTTAAATTCGTAGTTTTTAAATCGAAATAAAATTATTTATTCACATAAACATAATAATTGGGGACAAAAGGTGCGCAACAGCGGAACTACTTTCGTGGCGCAATACCCTAAGCAACCCCCGGTTATGGCTGACCAACGTGCGTCAATAACCTACGTCGTGGAGAAAATTCCATGAAGCAAGCGATCAACCACAACGTCGGCGCCAGAAATCCTACAGCCTGGAGAAGCTTGCAACACAAGAAGTTACTCACTTCACCAGGGAAAATGCAATAATATACTAAAATTGCTAAATCTGAAAAATTAGTTAAAATACAAGAAAAAGTTATAACAACAAAAATAATTAAAATTCTACTGTGGTCAATTTGAAACCAAACAAACCAGGAAAATAAACAAACGACTCTACTTTATAATTCCTGACTGTATTTTCATATTTAAATTTTTAAAGAATGAATTAAAATTAATCATGTCCCCAATTACTAGGTTATTGAATCCTGTTGTATCATCCCGGACACCTGACAAACTCATACTGGAAACGCCATATACCCTATTAATACAAATAAAATCTAACTAAGAGAAAAAAATACTTTAAATAAAGAGATTTAAACAAGATGGGGAAGTGGCTGAACACTTCACATCACCATTCTAATGCTCGACATCTCAATAGCAGCCTACGTCAACACAGAGCTCCACCTGCCATATTTCTCCACTGTTTTTGTTATTGATTTGATGTACCTTCCTCTGTACAGGTCAAATGAGTAACTAATAAAAATACAAAGCTGAAAACTGCACACGTTAATTAATTACATAGAAACTGAGAATTACTTACGTTAAAAAGAAGATGATACAAAAAGACTTTTTATAACACAGACTAATTTTTTTGAACGACTTTCCTTACTACGTTATCATAATCAAGAAAATGCTTCTTGCAAGAATAATACAACTGTTCTAACACAAGTCTTCCCTTGGTATTGCTTTATACTATACATATGATGCTGCACCATACTGGTTAGGTGTTTGGTTGTTGAATAATATTGCCAATACTTCATTTCATTGGCTGCACAAGTCTGCAGCTATACGTTGTTGAAAAAACATACTTACATAGAATATATTAACCTCTTAAGATATTTGCCCGAGCTGTAAATCAGTAGGAAAAATAAATAAAATATTATAAAAAAATATAGAAATTCAAATTTAAAAATAAATTTTTGATGATTTTTTTTTATTGCACATATTTATTGTTTATTGCATTTAAAAATCTTGGAATATTCTTTGCAACCACATAAAAAACCTGACATCTAAGATGTTAAAAGGTACATTTGAGGTTTTCATATTTAACATTTCACACCACTCATGAAATCCTATACAACCTAATAAAAGTCTGTACAATAAAATATCAATTACTCCTATCTCAAAAATGCTCAAGCTGGACTAATGAAGAAGTGGTTTTTATGATGATTCAAGGAAGAGTGACAAATACAGTCTAAGAGAATGCATTGTTAGATAGGCAAGTGTCCAGACCTGTACTTTTTTTTGGTCGTGATGTATTTATATCAGATTGCCATCTTGCCAGGGTTGGACTGAATGAATAATTTCAAAGGGTGCAGACCTTGGATACCCTAAGGGCTCAATATATAAATAAATAAATATATATATACATATATATATATATATATATATATATATATATATATATATATATATAGAGAGAGAGAGAGAGAGAGAGAGAGAGAGAGAGAGAGAGACATGCATGCAAACCTACTTTAAAATAGATGTAGTTTTAAAAATGTTTTTTTTTTTTTATGAAACATTACCTTACACACACAAATATATTTTACACTTAAGCTGAACAGCTTTGTATGAAAACAAAATTTAGACAAATCCAAAATAGTTTTAAATCCAAAATAAATATGATAATACCATGACAAAGTTACATGGTTTTTACAATTAATTACAGTTTCCTTTAACTTATTTTGTTTTAATTTACAATACATTGCCATTTCCATGAATTTAATTTATTTTACACTTGGCCTAATTGTAATTAACGTTTTAAAATACAAAATACAAATAAACTTCAAAATAAGTTGAACATACACAGTTAAATTTGTTTCCATTATTCTACATTACAAATTTCTTTAACACAACTACAAAACTAATTAAAATTTTATGTTAAAATATGATAAATAAATGAATAAACAAAGTTTTGACATGTCTCCTGATTTTAAAAAATCACCAACATTTTCTCAAATATCTATTTACATTACAGGGACACGATTCTTGGAGTGAGATCAATATCTCAAGTGTGAGGTAGACTACGTGGATCCTGAAGTATTATTGATACAACTTAAATTTTCCTTATAATACCTCCTAATTCTACCAAAAAAGGCTCGAAATTTCAACAAAAAGAAGCAATTCTTTCTTTTTTTATTTTAATAACTAAAATTTTTAAATGTGTTCAATTTTTAAATCTGCCTCCAAACGGCATAAGCAAGTAGTTGTGAAGTTAGAAGATGTACGCCTTACTGCGTATAGTAATGTTATATGAAATAAAATTCAGAAAACAGTATGCGTGATAAAATAAATTATGTGGATACGTTCTAAATGCAAGTTAATTTCTGACAACAATATAAATAATACATACAATTAGCCTACATGCTAAAAGATCATTTAAGCTTGACATGTCGCAGATATAAGTTATATCACTAATAAGTAATGTAATCCATAAAACATTTCACTTGTTAATAGGCCTAAGAAGATTAAAATATTGAAACACAGTTCTAAGTGACTTAGATGTTGACTAATTTTTATTTCTACCAGTCACTAGAGTGGGCATACGTCAGTCAGTAGCCTTTGAGCTGTGATAGACAAGCAATGAAAGAATGTTACATACATTGTGTACTAAATAAATTATTTAATATTCATTAAATACATTGCATGAAACTGTCAAACAAAGGTTTTTTAGTGCATAAAAGATATAGCCATTAAATTTTAGATTTTAATATTTTTGTCTTGAACGACAGTTAAATAATTTAATAACCTCAAGTCGTACATTGTTGGGGATCCCATACAAATTAATTGATACAGGGAATTTTCATGAAAGAATTTTGTAACAAATTTTTATATGACTCACATACGCTTCTGCAGCTCTGCTTAGTGGTTACTAGACAACGTGCCGTAGTGCAGAGGCGTCGCTCAACTGACTGTGTCAATTAGATGTAAGTTACTGTGACCCTACACGTCTGTGATTTGACGTTAGAACCCCAAGACACCTGAGAGTTAAAAACAACCAATCACTGACCACGAAGCATAGCTGCAGATGTGCTCTGGAATTATTAAAACAATTTGTTGCAAAATTCTTTTAGCGAAAATTTCCTGTCTACAAAAATACATTAAATTCAACAATAAGTTCAGTTCACTGTTTACGACTACATGAATGTCACGTGGTTATGTGACAGCTAAGTGCACAATATTTGTATTGAATAACCTTGTAGTAGCTCTCAACTGTGTATTTACAAAATGTTTTATATATTTTCACATACCTCTCAAGTTCGCTGTTCAAATTACGCTATAGCTCTGTCACGTACAAAACAGTAACAAAGTTAGCGCTCACCGCTAGGTCAGTCAGGGCGTGCATGCGCAGTTTAGTGTGCTAGACAGAGACAGCGTACACAACGAAGATCTTAGGGAATAATCACCCTCTGTTGTTTCCTCCCGTAATCCTCAGTAGCGGGCAGTTAATTAATTTTTACATTGTGTTCGTCAGTGTTTTATTCTTTACCATTTAAATGAGCGTGACTTGAACAGAGGGTGCACAAATTCGTCTACTCGAATGCACACCGGTCCGAGGGCCGATGGGCCGGCTGGCCAGTCCGAGCCTGCACCTTGCTGCTGGATTATTGGTTTGTGAGATTACTAAGTATAGAGCAATGGAATTAACTGCTGTAGAGCTGTTCTTGAACTCAGTGTGTGACTACTGAGTGAACCAACAAGGTGGAGTCCTAGTACTGATAGCACAAGGACATAAAAGTCATGGTAGGCTGATGTCATTGTGCCATATAATGAGTGTCACTGGTCGGTCCATAAGAAGGTGACGTTAAAGGGGAAAGCGAAGTAGTTTGGTTGCTCAGGACTCGTACATTCAAGACAGATCAAATTACATCACTTGGTACAGGTTGAACATTTCACTATTGATACAAGTAGTGCTGGCACTATGAGCAAGGTTTGGGTGAGTTGCCAATTTAGTGAAGACATACGTAGTACATACATACAATGGTTTTACATGAGTTTCGACGTGTGTTACAGTGACTTAAGCTACAACAAGAATACAACTATCTTGTAGAGCGTGTTGGGCTGTTTCAACATGGGCGACAATGACTAAGTTATGATAAGACGTGAAAACATATTTGCTTAGGGCACTTAAGCCCATGAATTACTACAGCGAGAATTGAAGCTATGCCATTGTTACACAGTGATCTTCTCTATGATACCAATGAGAGTAATATTACTGTAGTTTTAAATTTCTTGGCGGGTGGCACTCGAGCACAATGGTGGTGCGGGTTATTGCAAATACTTGACAAAGTGATTGGTGGTAAGTTTACATGGTGGTCATCTCTTTAATACTGAGATGATTGCAACATTTATGTAACTTCTAAAGGTACCTATACTAATAACTGGGTAAGTGCGCCCACACTTACAGATTGTCGTAATATAGCCACGTGCATGGATTAACTGACTAGAAAGATAGCGCGCGTAAAGAGTGGACTGTGGCTGTGCCACTAGGTTCACCTTATACTCTGGTAAGGAGTAGGTGAGAGAGAAGTTCAGGTGTAAAGGTGGGAACATCCTGGCAGTGGTTTATTGGTGTAGTTTCCAGATTATTCCTTTTTGACGTCAGTAATCTGGGGTAAGGATGGATTGTGTGTAATGGGCTGGCTGTGCAGACGTCACTAAGCAGCATGTATGAATGAGTTTTGGTTTGAAGATTGTGGTACGCTGACTGTGTCTTTTGGACGTTAATAGTTCAGGAGAACCCAGCAGGCCAAGTCCCTGACTGAATAGTTAGGGCTGAGTGGGACCGACATGGAATCACTTTCAAAGTTCCTTTTACATTTGATAGAGTTGTTATTTTCTGTAGAGCCATAAGACAATGTAGGTTGAATATTGCTATGTTATGCCTTGCTTTCTTCCGCTTGCAGATGCACATTACCAGGTAAATTTGTATCTGGTAATAAAATAAACTTTTTAGAAAAAGGCTTGTATTGTAGTTTGCTCTTTCTCCGTAGTCACTCTAATGACCAACTTACAAATAAAAACTAACATCACGACCTCAGTATAGGTTGTTCAGGATGAAGTGAGTACTATAAATTTAACCTTTGAAAAATACCACTAGCAATTACTCCATATAATTCAACATTAACTATAGTTGCTTACTGCTTGTATGGTTGGCAGCGAAATACGGAATAGAGTTCCATGTATTTTACTATATAAATTCAACAATACTAAAAGAATATCAACCGAAATTGACATAATTGAATTTAATATAATTAATGAATTGTTTTTATCATACTGTATCGATTCATACTGACTGCACATTTTTTTCTCACACGCGCAAACATCAAGTGATGTGTCCAGAGAGGTTAGATATTTCCTGGCGTCAGCTGTTACGTGCTGGAAGATACGAATTGGCTGAAAGTAGAACTTTAGCAGGGCTTTGAGCGCTCACTTTATCCCAAACTGCCTATAGGCCTATATCAACTGAAATAAGCTAAGACTTTGGCTGTATGCACTCATAACTGTGCAATTGCTGAAACTGATTTTAAAATGAGAAATTTGCAGCTTTATGTTATACAAAGGAAGCATTAAGAGATATTACAATTGGCAGAAAAAAAAGATACCAAACAAAAACACTTTTTTACAACCTTAAGAAAAGAGCATTCAAATTACAGGTTACAAGTATTTCCTGGGCATGTGTTGGCCAACCTGATTTAATATAGTTTTTCGTATTTTTGTTTGGTGGAAAAGTTTTTCTCATTCGTTCTACTTTGAAGTGCTGGCTCTTGTTTATATTTCTAACTAGGTTTTTTTTATTAATAATATGTTTAGATGGCATAATTTAAGATTAGGTATTTAATAATCCAAAAAGATCTGGCAGTGCTGTTTGCCACTGTTACAGATCTTAAAGCAATTTCAGCTTGTAAATAGGGAATTTCTATGTAAGTGTGAAATTAAATTCAGCTGTGTTTGTAGTCACCACCATAATATATTTTGTCGCCAATGGCTACCTGGTGACCGGAAATTGTGTGCCCTGTTGCATACTCTGATGCCTGTGAAGCCTGACCTTATTGTATTATATCCTTGCAGGTGGCTTGTACACGTACAACTTGAAAAGCTATGAAGACCTGTTATCACTGAACTTGGAGAGATACAGTTGGATGTCATGGATAGGCCTCAATGCAGTCGCCGGCATCACCGTGACTTGCAGTGCTAGAGGACCTATGATTGTGGCCGTGCTGGAGTCAAAGTTGTCAGTACTGTCCAATAGCGCTGACAGTCCAGGTGCATTTGTTTGCGAGCATTCATGCGCTGGGATAGTGCGTAACCCTGAGAGTGGTGATTGTTTGAGTCTTGGTGAGTGAAGTGAACTCGTATACTGTACTTCTGCCTGCCAAGTATTTCGAATTTATGTATTTGTGTTATGATTTACTCTCACCATTTTGTACTCCACTATCTGTATGGCTAAGCGGAAATCAAGCATCTGCATATTTGATTGATTATGCTGGCCAGTATAAAGTCGACAGTTTCATTATAATCATGAATTAGAGTATTATGTCTGATATGACACTAATGTATGAAAAAACTCTGAGAGTGAAACAAATTTGTAAAAAAAATTTACTATAAAACAAAGAGAACATAAAATTTATAGGAACGTAAATTCTCATTTTATATTAGCAGATATGTGTAAGTCAGTTTTATACTTACAAGTTTATGTCATTGATTTTTTAATTGTTCATGTAGATTTATTTAGTGAAAATTTACTATCATCACTTGTCCGCAACAGTACACGATAGATTTACCACATTATGTTGGTTAGTTTCAGTTGAGGTTCCGGTGCCATATCTAACAACACAACCACATGGTGGTATTAGAATTTGTTTTTCTTGCTTGAAGCATAATAGAATGTATACAGTGACATTTATGGCTGTTGCTGGCACCTATTATGTTTCATTTTGCATTAAGGAATTATATTTTTGATGGGTTCTTACGTTACCTACGGGTGTTTCGGCTTTATTGAAGGTACTATGTTGTTGATGGTGCTGCTTGTGTGATAATCAATGCAACATAACTTGACATCTTGTCGTAGCTTCCAAAGACATGATCATGTAGAAAGTATTGCATACAGTATGTCTGTCAAGTGAGGAGTCACTTACTAAACAACGGGGGTTGTTTATCTATTCCTAAGGTACGTAGACTATTGTTCATAATGTGAGTTTATATTAGTGATTGCACTGAAAGTATAAAAGCAAGTATTCACTTTATAGATATTTTTTATGTAAAGATAGTATGGGAAGCAATGAAACTCCTTCAATTTAATTACAGTATTATGTTGTTCATGATTAACAAACCCATTTTCTGCCAGTTAAGATTAGTATAGAATTAAAGTATTGTGTGTGTGAAGAAGGCTTCGGCTGCTAGGTTAACCAATTAAATAAAGAGACAAGGTTGAGGTACTCACAGGCTGGTACTTCTCGGTAGTTCACACACACAAGGACGAGCACATTGTTGCACCAGGTTTCGCTGGCTAGTATTTTCCTTTTCCATGTTTTTATGTGTCTAAGAAGACTGATTTATTAGTAACTGTATTTATTTAACTTATACTGTGTGTCCCTGTTTAGGTAAATCAAACTTCTAATGGTTATGTCATGAATTAAAAATTTACCTGTGTTAATGTCATGTGTGTTGAACATAAATTTTAAATATAAATTTTATTGTGAAATGTGTGTGTTGTTTACAATACAAGTTATTTAAGTATGGTATATTTTAAACATATTGTATTTGATTTGATAACAAGTGAAGATTGTACCATAATTTATTAATAAGTGGTCTTACAGCTTTTTATAAAATTTGTAAGAGTCTATTGCAAAAAGCACAGAAAATTCATGACTGTCTATTCAGGTATGGGCATGAAAATAAACTATTGTGAAAAGTTAGCATATTTTGTTAATGGTGACAGAGTGATTATGACTCTATTTTTCACTTTACAAAGTAGCAAGAAGAAAGTTAGTGTAAAATGCTGAAAACTGTGTGTAAATACTGATTACACTGTGTAAGCATTAGTAAAAACAAACAGGAAATAATGATTTGAATGGTATTTCACTGTAAGATGTAGATGAGTACTTTTTTTACGTGCTCGTGTACCGGTATATTTACAAAGTAATGAATGGGTTCATTATACATTACAGAAAACATTGTAATTAGTGTTAAATATTGTGAATGGTTTTGTTAATAAGTAAGTTGTCCCAGTGATAATATTAAGGCCATACACAGTAGTTTTACAGTGGTTTGTTTTGAAAATATTTTTTTAAGCAACATAGTTTTAATTTTGAAAGATCCCGACATTGTTTTTACACAAATCTATCATAATTTGTACTGAATTTGTTTAGTAGCAATAAACCTCAGTATGTTCAGATTTGTTCACCTACAATATCACCAGTTTTGTTATGAAAATAAGCCAAAATCAAGCAACATCATTTTTTTTTTGTGAACGATCGATGCATTATTTTGCAAAACGTTCACATATAATTGACTGTTTATTGCATGAGTGCTTTTAGTCTTGAATTTTTCGAAGCATCCCCTTAAAAATGATCTGAGTTAACTACTTTGCATCAGTGTGAACAAAATACCACTTATCATAGCTTTAATGATAGCTGTCTATATTGCCTCGTGTCAGTACTGTATTTGGTATCCTGCATCTGGTAAATGGTTTAATGTTACATACACTACGGAACTTGATGTTTTATCTGTTCCCAGTCTTTGTGAAGAATACGTGTTTTAAATTGAATTTTAGATGAAATCATATCAATGTATTGTGTAATTTACTGGTATTTACTACAAGGGAAAGCAGTTTAATTAATCAACAGTTGTGTGTAGCATACTTGAGTCATTGTATTAAATTGTTTAAGGGTGTTCGAGCACGATAAAATCATAATTTGATATTTTTATGAAATATTCTTAGTTTCGTAGACGATACTTGTGAGTACATTGTACTCTTACGAAACAATTTTAGCTCTTATAGTTTTCTTATAACGGGATGTCAAAGTCATAATTTGCATGTTACACTGCCATGGATGTAGTGAAAACCTAACTTACATAAACAAAGTAATTCACTGTGAACTTACATCCCATGAGCTATGCAATAAAACATTTTGAAAACCCACAATGTAATATTCTGAATTTAAAAAAAATTCACATAATACAGAAAAAAAAAGTTGCAAATTCAGCAATTCTTTTTAAATACGAAAACAGTTTGCGGGATTTTTTAAAATGTTTTATTACGTAGAACGTAGTATGTTATTTCACTGTGAATTATTTCATGTACGTAAGTTAATAGGTTTTCACTATTTGTGTGGCAGAACTTGCAAATTTTGACTTTGACACATTGTTATGAGAAAACTACGCCAGCTAAAATTGTTTTGTAAGAGGAAACTACACTCACAAGTATCATCTACAAAACTAACACTGTTGCATATAAAAATAAAATTATGACTTTATCGGACTCGAACACCCTTTTAAGCCGTTTGGAACAAACTGTAAGCATTGCAGTGTGGTTTGATGGCAGCTGTTCAAAATAACAAATTTGTAACACTTCTTTTTAAGTGAAGAGGGCTAAGTCCAACATAACATATCTCACTATTGATGTATCAGACAAAAACAGTTAGCTAAAACAGTCAACAAATTGATAGGGTTGTGTGAATAGTGATTTTAATGTTTCAAACAGATTAAAAATATTTTTGGAATAATCCTTTTTTTCTCATCCAATTGCTAGTGCATAATTTTGCATTTACAAACAGATATAAATTCACTTTGTTTTAATTATAAAATAATCAAAATTTATTTGTTTTTACGTGATAACCTTGAAAAGTCTTAAAACTAACATTCCTGTCTGTTACGCTGCTTTTTCTTCTCAGTATTTCTATTTTAAACTTATGTTTATGATAAAAAACAAATTAGTTATTGTAAGCATAATGCTTACTGCAGGTGGTACAACTGATCTGGTTTATTTCTTGCTCACATGTGTGAAGATAACAAAGAAAAAGAAACAGTAAAGATAAAACAATGTTCTTTGTTAACATGACGTAAAAATTACTTCGCAGTAATAATTTTGCAAAATTCATTACTGATAAATGTTAAATTACTTGATGATAAGAAAAAAAAAAGTGTTTAATGTTATTTTTAATTCTTTGTGGACATTATAAAACTCTAAAGGGTTACCTCTTTTCACGTCACAACCTGAAATGTTGCTCTTTCTATGTTATTCACATAGATTTATGTAGGAAATTGTTTACAATTCTCTATTCGAAATTGCTCAAATACTACTTTGAAATTAATGATTAAAAAATATTAGACATTTTTAATATTTGCAGGCCCCTATAAATTAATATCGTTATTTGTTATTTAGGACCGACCAAAAAGCTGATATGTTACTGGTTGTGCCTTTTCAACATTAGAGTACCTGTTGTCTTAGCAAGTGAAGCCTTTCATGAGACCTATTTTTATGTTTTCTTAAGTGATCTTGACACTTCTGCCAGTATTAGTTTTAACACAAGGCACACTCCAGAATGTTCATACGTTCCGGCCTAAACTTGTATGGATAATGAAAAAGTCCAAAAGAAATATATTTTGTTCAACAGCCATGGGGTCGAAACACATGCTGAGCAAGTACTAATAATGTGCAGTTAAAGAATGAGGGTTGAAGAAATGTTTGATTTGATAGTAAATAAAACAGTATTACATTGAGAATAAATGTATTATCAGTAAGTGCCATATGTGACTGACGACTGTGACCACCATTAACATATTACATACCTGTCAGTCATAGTAGCCTTTCCAGTGTTTGCTGGAGTGTATGTATCCTGTACTCAGGGGCGAAGCTGGGGGTTGGGGGGGGGGGTTAGTGGGAGTCAGAAACCCCCCACTTAGCCACTAAAAAATTGAAAACATTAATGTTAAAAAATCTGTAATATTTTCACTTGCCAAATTTTGATGTATAGTTATGAAAACAGTTTAAAACAGCCCTATTTTGCATCCTGAAATCCAAAATTTTCTCAGGGGACGATGCCCGGCCCTCAATTTCAAAGGGGTGGAATATTGAAAACATTTCATACTAAAAAATTAATACTGTAAAATTTTTACCAGTAGCATGTCATCTATTTTTAGTTATGGAATCTTCTGAGATAACACTATTTTCCACCTTAAAAACCAAGTTTTCTAGGGGGAGTAGTCCTGCACCCCTACCCCTTCATTTAATGGAGCGGAAAATTGGAAATATTTCACATTTAAAAATTGTTATATATTTACCATTACCATAGTCAAATTTTAGGTACAAACTGCTTAAAAAATATATGATTTTTCACCTTAAATTCCAGAATTTTCTAGAGGGAGGACCCCCGAACTTCCATTTCAAAAGCCTGGAATATTAATAAAATTTATATTAAAGATTTAAAATATTTTCATCAGCAACATATACTCTACTTTTAGATGCTTGCACTGTTAAAAATAGCACTATTTTGTACCTTGAAAGCCAAATTGTTTGTGGAAAGAAGCTTTAAAGGGGCGGGATTTTGAAAAATTTCACATTAAAAAATTTATATTTTTACCAGTAGTGTATTCAATGTTTAATCACGGAAACAGCTAAGATAGTGCTATTTTGCACCTTAAAATCCAAATTTTCCCGGGGAAGGATCCCCCCCTCCCCCCCCGCCGCTTTAAAGAGGTGGGGAGTGTTCCTTCACAAAATTCCTAGGTCACAGCTCTGTTACACAAGTCCTGGCTATGCGCCTGCCTGTACTAATGTATTCTGTATTGGTTTCAACAATATGGGTACAATACAAGTATATTCACTTTGAGAATCTCTATTATCGCTGTAGGTTTGATGGTGGAAAATTTGAACAACCTGTATAGTAACAGGAAATAAAGACATATTAAAGTTAGTGAAAATAACATAAGTTTTAAACTTGTAAACACAATAAAGTGTGTTATAAATAGCGGTGAGAAAATGTTATGTCAAGATGATATTATATAATCACTTGCAGACCAACAGTGTAGGTCTGAAATATTTATCAATGTTAATGTTTCTAATCAAACATATTGGTGGAGATTTGATTCAAGAAATGAACTGTGACAGTTGTGAGAAATTAATTTTTGACAATATTGAATGAGGTAGTAAAATGGTATGTGTGTGTGTGTGTGTATGTCTGTATTATCCTTGCTTTTCTGTGACACGAGTGTATGTTGAGTGACATAGAATATGTTAGCGTACTAAATGTTACAACTAAAGAATATATTTTATGCATTGTTAAATAAATATGTACTGTGGGAATTAACTACAGAAGATATGACACACAGAAAACTTTAATATAAATTTCTAAAAATATACAAGTATACATAATTAACATCTCACCTTATCACAAGATAAATAGAAAATAAATTAACAAATTTTGACTGTGCAGTGTAAAAAAAACAGTAAATATAATCAACAAGAAAGAGAAAGGAAATTTGTGTTACTGAAATGTTCAAAAGTCTTATTCTCTCTCCCTTCCTTCTGCTCACATGCATTTTTACCATCCAATCTATAACTTTCATCATTTTGTAAACACTAGAACATTGAATGAGTGAGTGCTGCTAATAGTTGCAAATTTGTATTACAATTGAAAATGTGTAAGTAATTTGATTGCAATATTTTTTCCACATTCACTCTTGTAATAAAAACGTGGTGACTAACAAACAGTGCACGTGGAGCAACTCTCAAGCCTCTTTCTTCACGCTAATTGGAAAATTTATTTTCCGAACATATGCTATAACAGTAGATGCCCGGAATTATGCAACCCATTATTCTACAGATTTGGATATTCTGTACTGCGAGTAAATAATTATGCTGCAAGAAGTTATCAGCATGACTCATAAGCCTACTTTCCTTAATGTTTGGTGCAGATTTCCTGAGTAAGTTAAAAGGCTTCTATTAAAAATGTTATCTAAAACAAAAACTAACTATAGTTAATATCTTAACTAAGTATAAAATTTGATTTTAAGAAATTCATGTAATATGACATAACATGTTAGTTTATTTGTGTAATATTACCTCCCGAAATTGGAAACTAAACCATTAAATACCTCTGAAATATAGCCATTGTTTCAAACATATAAATAATTGAAAAAATTTGGTATTAATTGATTACTTATAACCGGATATGTAACATACCAAATGTTTATTTATTGATGTAGAAAATGCCAACTCTACGTCAAATAATCTTTCAGAAATCAAAGTGTGTATGGAAAACAGTAATTATATTACATTTCGTTAAACTAAGTGTCAGAGTTCTTGATAAAAAAAAAACAGAATATTAACTGATGAAATGCTGTTTTTCAAACTGCCCAACCTGCAACAATAAACTCTACTAAAACGAAAACTTAGGTGCTTATGAAAATTCACTCGCTGTAGTTGGGTTGGTTGTTTCAGTCACGTGTCCTGGTTTGTTGGTTACCAGGATGTGATTATCATGTGCAATGTTATTCAATGTTTTAAAATTATGAGAATCCAAAATAGCCTACATATTGCCTACATGATAAATATTTTGCTAAATGCTACATCCACAGTGCATTCTTTACACAATGTTTTATTTGTATCTAAATATAATATTTGTTTCAGTAGCTGACTGAGAAGCCATATGTTGAAATGTTTAACATGGGTAAACTTTCCGGGGTAAAATTTCAAACACCTAAAACTTGAAATTTTGACTGACCTACCCTACCCTCGTGAATTTTCATAACAGCCTTTTGTTTATTAATTGTCAGATATAAAATATATTTATTATTTATATAGTCTCGTAGTAACAGAAATATGACATGAAATTTTTATGTGTATTCATGCAGTGCTATCTCGCAAATTGGTTGCCAGACAGTAATATACCCTGTTATAATCAAAGTTTGGCTGATGAACAGTCAAAATAAGACATTTGGCTACATTCTGTCTTGTAGTTTGACAACAAACTGAATGAACATTTTAGTCATGACGTACTGTCTCACTGAATGGCTGACCTAATACAATATACTTTCAGTTTCTGGCAGTGTCGACCCGGATTTTTGCATGTGTGAATTGTTCTTGGCAATGTCATTTTTAGCTGGTTTTCTCTGGGATCTCTGATTTATCTCGCCCCTATGTTGTGGAGCCTTTCCATATTAATATCATGTCACCAGCCCTGTAAACATTGCTTTAAATGCTGACCAAAATCTCTTAAGTCACTGAAACAATATATTTGCCAATGTTCAATATGTACTTGGATTAAGAAGTATTGAAATACACTACAAAATTAGGTATGAATCTGTCTTATAGTTCTCAGTGTATGAGAGTGTTTAAAATGTTAAAATCTCTGCCATTAGAAAATAAGCTTCAGGTCATACAGGTATCCTTTTAGAGTTACTATTTGTTGTGGTACCAAATTTGATGAAACTTTGCCCACACGTTTTAAAGAAATTAGAATGGGACGTACAGACCGACATTTAATGTGCTATTACTTATATTTGCAGTCTCATAAACCTAACTATCCAGTTAGGAAAGTAGGTTACATACAGTATTATAGTGAAAGTGTCGCAAGGATGATATCCGACCGTGGAAAGCAACACTTTTATTTATAACTCAGGTGATTGGCAATAATGCCATAGTTATTTCAGTTTAAACTGTTGTGTATTACATAAATTTCATTTGGTTTTTGTAAACTACAGTAAACTCCCGATTATCCGTGCACCGGTTAACCGGTTTTTGGATTATCCGTGCGGCTTTATATATGTTGAACAATGGTAAAACCAAACAGTTGTGTAAAAAAACCTTTTTGGAACATAAGAGTGTCAACCCATGCACACAAGAATGGATTAACAAAATTTCAACATAATTTTTTCTCGTGTTTACGGTACATCATGGACATATTTTTATTTATTGTGTTAAAAAAGTTGTGAAAAACGGTATTTGCTGGCAAAACCATAAATGGTTATGGTATTTGAGTTAATTATGAATAATTTAATTTTTTTTCTTAACAAATATGCAATTTTCCAGTTATCCATGTTTCTCTATTATCCGTGCATTGCGCGGCACCAATTAACACGAATAATCTGGAGTTTACTGTATTATAGTTTTTAAGCTATTGGTTACGACAAGTTTATACATAAAGTGATGAGGAATGGTTTTATTTTGTTTACTGAACTGTGTAAAAAAATCTTTGGAGTTATTTTAAAATCATCTCCAACATAAAATATGTTATTCCCACATAGAAATGTTTTAGAAATGAAAATTTAAGTCATATTTATTTTAAAATATTATGCATTCAACATATTGCAGAACGTTTCAAATAAAACATCTGAAAGCTTAGAAATTAAATAAGAATACTGTAGTTTGTAACTGTTTGATTACAAAATACTGTACTGCAATTATGTACCACATTCATTCTAATCTTTCCAGTAAACCATACTCTACAGCATATCATGGCTGAATGTACAAAAATAGGGGGGAAAATTTTGAACAAAAATGTGGAAACATCAAATATGGTGGCAGATGTTTCACCGTAAATTGTTCTATTGCACGCGTTGTATCAGCTAACAGTGCCTACACACACTAGCAGTCGATAGTGCAACCACGACCACAACTGGTCTGATCTCGGTGGCTTGGCAGCATTTAAATGGAAAAACACTTCATGAAATCATTCACAACTCTCTAATTTTCCCATAATTATCACAATTTTTTCCACAATATTTGGCAACATACATACATACATGTATAAATACTTAGAAGTAGGACCTCATAAACCTATCTTGCTATTTTTTTTAAAACAGAATAAAGACATCGAGGCTGTAATGGGAAGGGCCTGTGTTATTCACATCTGATACAGTTATGAATATAGCATAGCAGATAGATAACAAAATAAATATTGATTAAGATACATTTTACGATTAAATTATCTGTATTTGCAGTAGGCCTAACAAAAAGAAATTTAATATGTAATACAGTGCAAGGGGGGTAGTATAACATAGAAAAAGAATTTTATAATTTTTTTTTTTTAATTTTGATAATGTACCTAAAAAGCAAGTACATAGAAAATTTATTTTCGAGATACGTACTACGTACTAATGAAGATATTAAGGGGGATGCACAGATGTCCATGTATAGACATACATAATAGTGATTGTATAAGCCTCTCTTTCCTCCAGAAAGTATGCTAAAACACATGTGATGAGGTAGACATGGAGTCAGCATACAAAGTAGAATATAGTCTTTGATAAAAGTCGTAAGGGCATTTGTTTACAAGAAATGTTTCATTAAAATTTTAAAAACAAAACATTGAAGTGGAAGTAAAAGGTTAGGTAATTTGTGGTTACAGACTGCACCACTTGAATATGTGACTAAAACTAATAGAGAAATACTAGTTGGTAAAAAGTCATCATGCCCTTCGCGAGAAAATTGATGTGGTAGTGTAACAACCTACCATACATCCCCACTTACTGGTATTTAGGGCCTATCTCATGAACCAAGGACCTAACAATTTACTTAGGAATAATATTTTCTGCCAAGAGGATGCTGGGAGGGGGGGACGAAGTCACAGAATATTAATGCACATTCTGTGGGTGATAATAATTAACTGCGTGACAAAGAGCGAGCTGAGGTGAAAGCATGTTTACATTTGAGTAAAGTATCCCTGAAGGAGCAGTTGGAGGGAGGGTGAAATATGAATATGAACAAATCTTTGTGAATGTTGTGGGAAGTATGTAGTTATCTGGAAGCAGATAAGCGTAGGGGAGGGAAGATCTGACCAAGTTCCGAGCATGTCACCAGTCTGACAAGTGTCTTGCTGTTACGCATACTGAACAAGTCTATGTTCAGTGTGAGCTTATCATTCTTTCATTAACACTGGTGCTCCCTTTTGTAGGTGAGTTTCTTATCTATTTTCCTCCAGTAAGTGCTGTCATATTCAGCAATATAGACAAAAAAAGCTTGATGGTAACAGGAAGGTAGTAAATGTTTCGAGAGTTACAGCAGCAATGTAGACAAACACTTGCATGTAGTTTCAACAGGTTAACACTACACCTCATGAGTGGCCGGTCTGCTGTCTCGTGTCCTAGAATAGTGTGGAAAAGCATGAGTTGTATGTCTGCTAGCCGCTGTACACCAGACTTAACTGCATTTTGTGTTTTGAAAGTTTGTAACAAATGTTTATCGTATTTCTAAATAAGTGTGTATTTTCTCTATTTGATAACTTCTGCCTTGTGATATTTGTATGAGTCAATTTAGAACTAATACTTTTGGTATGTTAGTTGAATTTACAACATCCAAGAAAAATAGCCTATTACATGTTAAGCTTTTTTTCTCGGCTGGCATTATTGATCTTGATCCTGGATTTCAACATTTGTATTGTTTTTCATTGATTCATGTTAAGACTATAAGAAGTAATTTGCACCCCATCTATTATTTAAGACTAGTAGTATATTGTATTTGAAAGTATTACTGCTAACTTTTAGAAAGTATTATTTTGTCTGTAAATTATTGGGTAAGCAATTGTGTGATTATTTTGAAATAAGTATTAAAATTGTGTGTTAGTTTTATTATCATTTTAAATTAATTTGAGATACACTTGTCACTTATGAAAACTACATTTTTGGTTAAATATTTCATGTGCTAGTATCAAGTGTGTGATATCCATCCATTTTTTTTATGTCAGGGTATGTGATACGTGACTCGTGATTACTGTAACTAAACAGTCACCATTAAATATGGGATGATGCAATGTCTGTACTTTTGATTGTAAAACTGTATATCATAGATGATGATGATGATGCTAGACATGATATTGAAAATATTTATGTACCAAACTATTTATGAAATTACACTATTTTGATGACATTGTGTAGCTTTATTGTGTCACAGGCTTCTCATGGCAGACTGAACAGTTTCTGAGGTCTTACTGAATTTCCCCTTGAAGTCAGTTTCCTACTTACTTCCACTTAAAAACATAAACAGTGCCATAAAAACTGATGAGCTTAGCATGTAGTAGTCCTTAATCTCAGTAGAGCACATCCAAGGCTGCAGTAAAATATATTAATTAGAGTTGGTAGGTTGCTGTATGGTGTTCTAAAGTGCTTGATCTCTTAACTAATGTAAAATGCCAAATATATGTTATCTTGAGTGTTGACAACAGCGTGAGACAGGAAAAACCCTGTCCTTCTTCAGTCATGTTATATGTGTGTGCATGTGGCGTAATTAAGAGAGATGTGGTATCACAAGGTGCAAGGGAACTAACACAGACATGTGCTGCTACTTCCTCTGTAGCCAAGCACATTAGATATCTGAGAGCAATTTGAGAACAGTTTATTGTATTTGGACACTCTCCTTTATCCTTTCTTCACTCACCACCTGACTATACAGCCTTCCTCACTCACCACCTGATTATACAGCCTTCCTCACTCACCACCTGACTATACAGCCTTCCTCAATCATCACCTGACTATACAGCTTTTCCTCACTTCCCATCCCGACTGTACAGTCTTCCTCACTCGTCACCTGACTATACGGCCTCCCTCACTCGTCACCTGACTATACGGCCTTCCTCACTCATCACTTGACTATACAGCCAACCTCACTCACCACCTAATTATACAGCCTTCCTCACTCACCACCAAACTATACAGCCTTCCTCACTCACCACCTGACTACATGACCTTTCTTACTCACCACATGACTATACCACTTTCCTAACTCACCACATGACTATGCCACTTTTCCTAACTCACCACATGACTGTACAGCATTCCTCACTCACACTACCTGACTGTATAGTATTCCTCACTCACCACCTGACTGTATAGTCTTCCTCACTCACCACATGACTATACCACTTTCCTAACTCACCACTTGACTATACTGTCATCCTCACTCATCACCTGACTATACAGCCTCCCTCACTCACCACCTGACTATACAGCCTTCCTCACTCACCACCTGA